>JAJIBD010010464.1:0-42784 GCA_021461705.1 Cryptotis parvus
GAGCCATTTAACCCACCTGCAACAACATTGGCCTAGAGAAAGACCCCAAGGGTTTGCACCCCATTTTACTTCTTTTTTGGGGGGTCACACTCGGCAATGCTCAGGGTTTTACCTGGCTCTGCACTCAGGAATTACTCCTGGCGGTGCTCGGGGGACCATATGGGATGAGGGGGATCGAACCCAGGCTGGCACCGGTCCGACCACGTGCAAGCCAAACACCCTACCTGCTGGACCATCGCTCCGGCCCCCTAATTAACTTCTTGGCAGTGTCCCACAGCACCATTCCTAATGAAGTTATTATCAGAATTGCCGTTTCTATCCTGAAATAAAGCTTTTCTTGGAATTGGCAAAAGCACTTTTAGAACAAGTATTGGTTCAACAGGCAGAAATTTCTCACACATGCAAAAAGTACTTTCAGAGGCACTCAACAATATCACTCTTAATCTAACCAACAATATCATTCTTAATATTGGCAGTTAGAACTGCCAAGAGGTCTATAATGATGCAGATCCTGTCCAGAATCATGGGAAGATGGTGGAAGAGGGGGGGAGCTATGAGGTTTTTTTTTTTTTCATGTTCCAACCATGTACTGAGCTATGAAAGGAAAATCTAATGTTTGGTTCAATACAATAACAAGAAAATACCTTCAGTCATTTGACAGAGGTGAGTCTCAATATCTGTCACATCTTTTTTTTATTCCCCAAACTGGGGTGCACCGTTCCTGGATGTACTGCAATACCAGGTCGATGCATGGAGTGGATGGAGCAAGCTCCTATTCCAACTCCTACATCCAAAAATCCATTTAATATATAGTCCTCAGATAGAGGACATATCAGATATTAAACTGATAAGAACAGATGATATCTGTCACATCTTATACTAATATTATAAGTAATATAAGAGGCCAATGGATGAAAAGTAGGAAGAGGACAGCATCAGCATATAGATGGACATTTCATCTCTCAAATTTATACAGTAAGCATGCAGGTTGCCTTGCAGATGAATGATTGATGTTATTCCGTCACTGGAAGACACCAAATAAACACTCAGAAGTAACTTTTCTATACTGTATTACATAGTATTGTCCCTAGTGATAAACAGAGTGTGATATTGTTAAATCTCTTAAAATTAAAAGATTAAGAATACCTGGAAATCCAGATAATTGCATCTATGCAGATAGTTAAAAATCAGGGTGAGGGCATTTTGACAGTTGATAGCAATGCGAATGAGCCAATAACAACCCAATATGCATTTATTACCATTCCCTATATGATATTATATATGTATATATGTATGCATATATATATACATATATATTATATCACTTCACTTGAACCACTTGTCTTCCCGTTGTTCACTGATTTGCTAGCGTGGGCACCAGTAACATCTCCATATGTTCTGTCACTTCTAGTGTAGCCCAAGGGCATCTGCTTGATCCAGGAACAAGTAGAGCCTCAAACCAATCCTTCAGGTCATGGGAATGAGGTCTATAAACTGTTATTGCTTTTTTGACATATCAAATATGACAAGGATGGCTTGCCAGGCTGGGCTGTGCCTGTGGGTAATGATAATACACTATCATTACTGTGTATAAATATGAAAGATCCTGGGAAGGACCTGGTCCTAATTTCCATTCGGGTCTAAAAATGTCACAAGGCCACAGAGAAGCCACATGCCAGTGCTACTCTGGGTCTAGAGTGTCTTTCTTCCAGTTACTGGGTGGTGGCTGGGCGCTCACAGCTACACCCTCTGACATGGAGGGGAGGAATGGAGGGAGGAACCCAAATACCCACTCCTAGTCTGGCCAGCGTGCCCCCGCATATGTGAGTGAATCCTAGGAGCTATGTTGGACTTAGCCAGGGGCTGGTGGAGCTGTTTACCATCCTCCAGAACTCCATGGGCTGCTTCACGTGGGGCCGAGCTGCACGGCTGTGGGTCTAGAGTGTCTCTCTTATGGATTAATCTTCATTCACAGCCCTCTGTCCCCTACTTGCCAGCCCCAGGTTTTGTATTATAAATAAAATTTTTTTTTTCCTTTATGCCCTTTGTATATTGTTATGCTAGAGCTAAAACCTTTTATATAGTCATAGGAAGACAGTTAAAGTTATGCATTTGTGATATAGGAGTTAATTAACTCTGATATAGCTACTACTGAGAATCTGTCATATTTCCTAACTTAAAACTTCAGTTGTCCTTAAATTGATTCTAGTTCCTTACACCCCAAAAAGCAGGGCCCCATTGTAGGATTGCAACCGTTATTAAACAACCTTGGCGTGAACATGGGACAGACTATGTGTCCTGAACAATATAATAAGCTAAGACTATGGCCATGGAACAAACTCTGTGATGACCCAAAGATAAGCAAGTAACAGTTGAAGGACCCTATTGGGGTTAGGAAAGAAACTAACTTGGTCAGAGGACTATAATCTAAATTATATAGCTAGATGTCCCCAGGAACATCCACCTTGTAAGCTTAATTCAGGGTGTAAATAAGTGTCTGTATCTCTTACTGTGTTTATACAAAATGAGTAGAAATATTATTAAGATGATTATTATCAGCTAAGGAAAGGAGAAAACAACACATTCGGATTCTGCCTCTGTCCTGGATAGCTCTATAGCCCCTGAGCAGGATCCATCTCTGGGGAAGATTCCCTGGTGGTTTGCCTATAAAGGAAAGGCCCTTATTCCTCATTGTTTCAAGATCAAGGGCCATTGTCAGGGTGCTCCGCCGGGGGTCCCCGACAGTGCCGGGAAGCGAGTTCCCTTCTACCTCCGCCGCGGCCGGAGGAATGGATGGACACTCAGGGATCCGATGCGGTTTTAAAAGACTTTACTTATCACAGGTTCAGGCATACAAATCAGCAAAGGAAAAACCCGATGCTTAGGATTCCAGGCTAGAACCCCAGCCACGTGTAGGCCAAGATGGCGACCACCACGTGTGAAACTTCCAAGGGGAATAAACGCTCACAAGGCGAGATCCCACCGGGAAGAAGAAGCCTGGGAGGCGGGAACCGGCTAGTTTATACCCCCTAGTTTATACCCCCGCAACTCAGACCTTCCTCCCATTGTTATGGGAAGCAGGGAGGGTCCAATGCCCTTAGGTAGCCCCTCCCTGCATCTCACCTAGGGCCTTTACTGTGCTAATGTTTTGAGCCGGAATGCCTTTGAAATGTAGAGAAGGGGATTTCTGAGATGGCATGTCACTGTACCAAAGACCAACACCAATGCCAGTTAAATATTTCTCCAAGCCTTCACAAGTCTCCTCTACTTCATTGTCGTTTTATATTTTATCAGGGAGCCATGCTTGTTTGTTTGGAAGCAAACAGCATTTCTCTCTGGTCTAATTACTTAGGTGTCCTTACGTGGCCAGGCTAATATGCTGGTGAGATCTAGCTAGTCCCACGATGATTGTGATAGCATGGGAGAATATTTATACCAGCTAGTACAGCATATGTGGTCAGATAAACTGCCACATTTAGACTACCCCCTTATCTACGGAGTGATTTTCGGGAGGCAATCCAGAGCAGATGCAGCGGCCCTTAGGAGTCCTGCAACAGGCCATTACCTCTTATAACTCCCAGCCCCAAACCTTTTTTGTAAAGTGTTTAATGAGCAGACTATCTGGTGAGGTGGAGTGAGAGTGAGTGAGGAGAGATTAAAAGGAGAGAGCTTCATACTTGCAAAACCCTGTAGTCTTGTTCTTTGTCCATCTTATGAGGGGAACAGCAATGTATATATATATATATATATATATATATATATATATATATATATATACATATATATATACATATAATTTATAAATGTATATATAAATATTTCCAAGGTCAGTACAAAATACAGCCAAGAAAATCTTAGTCATTCCATGAGGTTCAAAGACTACATGAGAGTTTAAATATTCCATAATTATAAATTTAGTTGTCAGAATCCTCTTACCAAACTCCAATGGCAGTATACTTAGCGGTTTTTTGCCAAAAGGGGGATGAGAGAGCTCCAAAGCGTTCTGTCACCTGCCACAAGGAAGAGAAATTGCCACTTGTACTACTGCCTTTTAATCACACAGAATTTGACTAGTAAAGAAAGTCTGTGTTCCAATCAACATCCTGGAAATACTTCCATCAGGTCATTCATTCTATCTTAGAGTAATTGGCAAAAGAAAAGAACTGGTGAAACTGAACAGGAGTCTAAGACTAGATTAAACCACCTCTTTTACAGCAATAAAGATTTTAAAATGCGTTATTTGTATATCTAAACCTCAATAACATAAGATAATTAGGAGGAGAGGAAGGTAAAATATAGAAACGCTGAATTCAAATATCTTAAAAGAATTTATAAAGCTGCTTAAGGGTTCAACTTCAATAAAGATTTTTTTATAAGTTCAAAAAACTATTCTTAAGTAGATAAAGAAACTCAGGAAATTTGGCATGCTATATATTTGGTAAGCAAATATGGTGTGTTGCAGGACTCCTTTAAGGGCATTTGGCTCAAAACATTAGCATACTAAAGGGCCTAGGTGAGGTGCAGGGAGGGATTATCTAAGGACATTTAACACTCCCTGCTTTCCATAACAATGGGAGGAAGGCCTGAGTTGCATGGGTATAAACTAGCCAGTTTTCACTCTCCGCGCTTCTTTGGGGGCTGTGCTCGCTGTGGCGGTCGCCCTGCTTGGAAGTGTTCTTCTCCTTTCCCAAAGCCTTTGCACGTGGTGGTCGCCATCTTGGCCTACGTGGCTGGGGTTCTAGCCTGGAATCCTAAGCATCGGGTTTTTCCTTTTGCTGATTTGTATGCCTGAACCTGTGATAAGTAAAGTCTTTTTAAAACCTCATCGGATCCCTGAGTGCTCATCCATTCCTCGCCCGGCCGGAGGTAGAAGGGAACTTCGCTTCCCGGCACTGTCGGGGACCCGGCGGAGCGCCCGACATTTGGCGTCCCTGGGTGGGCACGAACCACCAACCTTTCGGTTAACAGCCGAGCGCTAGCCGATTGCGCCAAAAATTTACTAGGGTCGTGATGAACCATACTTTGATTTTGTTGGGAGATTATGTGAAACAATCCAAAGACAGGTTCAAGACCCAACCACTCAAGAAATCCTAAAAGCGAAACTTAGCATATGAGAATGCTAATCAAAAATGTCGAGCATTACTATATGGTATTAGGGAAAGGATGACCTCATGGGGTATCTAAAGGCCTGTAGAAATGTCGGTTTAACCTCCCATAAAACACAGGATGATATAGAGGCTTATCCCATACAGCAGGAGGATCAGGAGAGGGATGAAATGTCAGACAGCTCTAGGGGGAGAAACAAGTCAGACAGCTCTAGGGGGAGAAACAATAAACTTCAAAGGATAAACAATAATCGGAGAAACTATTCTAATAATCGCAGCTCCACCCCTCGAAGGGCCCCACCTGAACCATGCCCAAGGTGCAGAAAAGGAAAACATTGGGCCAGAGACTGTCAGTCTTGGAGGCGAAGTCAGCCTCAGGCTTCATCTGGACAGATAACCTGCTTTAGCTGCTGAAAGAAGGGACACACCCTTAGAGATTGCCCATCTCCTAAAACTATCAATACAGGGAACATTCTAATAATCCCTTTATAGGAAATGTTACATGGACCCCCTCCCAGGTTCCACAAGCTCCGCAGGCTCAAATAACATCTATTCCTCCCCTAATGCGGGAAACTGGGTGGGGGCAGCCCCAGGCCCAGCTGAATCCAGGGGCACTCTCCTTCATTCCACCTGCCCACTATCCTCCGAATCAGAATCCACAGAATTACAGTCAATAAATGCTCTCTGGCCTACCCCATCAGGCAGTGACAGTCTCGACATTCTCTGCCCTAAGACTGTCACAATATACCCAAGTCAAGACCCCTACATGCTAAAAACAGGGATAAAAGGACCTGCTCCCCAGGTAGTTTGGGTTTAATTCAGGGGAGCGATTGGCTGAAATTTAAGGGAATTATGGTGCATTTCGGACTTCTGGATCCTGAATCTCATGGAGAGATAATACTGTCAATATCTGTGCCAACTAAATGGACTTTTAAAAAAGGGGAACCACTTGCTAAACTATTATTATTTTTTGAGGATCCGTGTAGTCAGTCCGAACACCCTACAGCTGGTGGCTTAAACAGTACCAACCATTCTGCCAACTTCATTGTTGGTTATGCAGCCACACAGAACCAAGCCCACCAGCCACCTGCTAACTATCTAGTTGGGTACACTGCCAGAATTTCTCAGGCCAAGCGGCCGGTTATACCATCGAAATTTATAAAAGGAAATTCAAAGGCATGTTGGATACAGGGGCAGACATATCCATAATCTCCACCAAGTATTGGCCCTCTAACTGGGCCCTAAAGAAAGTGTCCCATAGCCTGAGCGGGGTAGGCAATATCTCCTCCTCTCTTCTCCGACAGAGTGCCAGGTGGCTGCCGTGTATTGGCCCTGAAGGGAATGTAGCCATGGTCCAGCCTTATATAGCCCCTATGCCTTTAACTTTATGGGGTCGAGACATGCTGGAGCAGTGGGGGCAGTAATCCACATACCTCGTCCAATTCCCGTCGAGCACCAATTCCAGCTCTCCATAATAAGCCTAACACCGGGAGTAACCCTTTTTAATTGGGGCCGCTGTGGTTAAGCGCCCACTACCTATCCGTATTCAGTGGAAGTCTGACAAACCTATATGGACACCACAGTGGCCCCTCAATACCAAAAAGTTAGAGGCGCTAACAAATCTAGTGGAAGAACAGCTGAAATTAGGACATATTGAGGAAACGTTTTCCAGAATGGAATTCTCCTGTTTTTGTAATACAGAAAAAATCAGGCAAATGGCATTTGCTGATTGACTTAAGGAATGTAAATTCTACTATGGTCTCCATGGGAGCCCTACAACCTGGGCTCCCCCTCTCCAGCAGCTATTCCTAAGGATTGGCCGCTAATTATCATAGATTTAAAAGACTGCTTTTACAGCATACCTATCCACCCAGATGATCGGAAAAGGTTTGCATTTTCAGTCCCTTCCATTAATCATAAAGGTCCTTTACGTAGGTTTCAGTGGACAGTATTGCCCCAAGGAATGACTAATTCACCTACGATGTGTCAACACTTTGTTGATGAGGTTTTGCGACCCATTAGTGCTAAATTTCCTGGTGCATACATCATCCACTACATGGATGATATCCTGCTAGCTTGTGATAATTCCAGAGATCTCCAGAATTTATATAATGATGTAATGACAGTTTTACCAGAGGCTGGCTTACAAGTAGCTCCGGAGAAAATCCAGATGCAGCCTCCATATGAATATTTGGGCTATGCTCTTGACGGCACTACAGTACGTCCTCAAAAGATCTCCATTAGTCAGAAAAGGCTCAAAACCTTGAATGATTTTCAAAAACTGCTGGGGGATATCAACTGGGTGCGCCCCTCCCTTGGTATTCCTAACTGTGAGCTCAGTAACCTGTTCCACACCCTTGAAGGTGATCCTGCTTTAAATAGCCCAAGGCAGCTAACTCCTAAAGCTCAGAAGGAATTAGATTTTTTTCATGAATCGGCTTCAAAAATCTTACCTCTCCAGATTTAATCCCGGAGAAAAGGTATGGTTCTTGGTCTTCCAACACTCCCGAGTCTCCAACTGCTGCTATAGCCCAATTATCTGGACCGTTAGAATGGGTTTACTTACATAACAAGCAGAATCGTACTGCTACACCTTACCTTGAGATGATAGCTAACCTTATAATTAAGGGAAGATCAAGAACCCAAGTATTACTTGGACATGATCCCCATGTAATTGTACTACCTGACCCTAAAAAAGAAATTGAAGCTGTTTTACCACTCAGTGAAATCCTTCAGAGAGCTTTAGCAGATTTTTCAGGAGAAATATCTTATCATTACCCAGCTGGAAAAACCTGGGAATTTCTGAAAAGGACACCTTTTATAATTTCCACCATTGTCCGCTCCTCTCCCATTCCTGATGCTCCAGTGTATTATATTGATGGCTCCTCATCAGGAAGGGGGTGGAATTACAGGTCCTTCGTTGACCACTACTGTGCATACAAATTATAAATCTGCCCAACAAGTGGAACTCGCCACCCTGATACATTTACTATCCCATGTATCTGGCCCATGTAATGTGGTGAGTGATTCTGCATATGTAGTTGGTTTATTTCCTGGAATTGTCACTGCTTCTTTAAATGCCCATAATCCTATAATTCAGGAGCTGCTCCATAAACTACAAGATCTCCTCCGAAATAGAACATTCCCTATATACATCTCCCACATCCGTTCTCACAGCCGACTCCCGGGCCAATGGTTCGAGGAAAGCGAAGCAGCAGATCTCTTGGCAGCACCAGTATTTAAATCAGCTGAGGAAGAGCACCAGACTCTACATACAAATGCCCGCCGCCTTCATGTACACCATGGCATCCCATGGAGACAAGCTAGACAAATTGTCCGCAACTGTCCTGTCTGTGCTCCTTTACATTGTACATCTCATGTAGCAGGAGCAAATCCTCGAGGTTTACAGACAAACCAATTGTGGCAGATGGATATAACTCATACAAACTTATTTCCCAACAAACCTTTCCTTCATGTGGTCATCGATACATATTCCCGGTTCATATGGGCTGTTCCTATGACGTCTGAAAGAGCTAAATCTGTTTGTTCATTTTTACTCCAGTGCTTCTCCGTCATGGGTATTCCCCATACCATAAAAACAGATAATGGTCCTGCTTACACCAGCAAAACCTTCAAATCCTTTTGCGAGGAATGGCAGATCAAACATATTACAGGAATTCCATATAATCCACAAGGACAAGGAATAGTTGAGCGTGCCCACAGAACACTTAAAACTCAGCTATTAAAGCAACGAAAAACAAGCATGCCTCCAATGGATTCTTTATCTTTAACATTATTCACCTTAAACTTCTTAAATATACCTCAAGGAGATCCCTATACCGCGGCTGAACGTCACTTTCAAGAAGATATGCAAACTCAAAAAACAGTCAATTCACCTATCTGGGTGAAAATTGATGATAAATGGATTGCAGGTCACCTCCTCATTCGGGGAAGAGGCTATGCTTTCATTTCTACAGGCGATAACCCTGCCAAGAAACTCTGGGTTCCTCTGCGACTTGTTAAGACTAGAATTCTCCAAGAATCAGAAAACAACTAATTCTTTCAATATAAAGTCTTAAATTTTAAATTGCAAGTTGCTGTTTAAACTTCCTGGATTGGTTCCTTTTAATAATGATCTTGTTTTGCAGTCTGTGATCATGGTTCATGTCTAATATCTTGTCTTACAGCCTAAATATTTTCTTTCTTACAAAAAAAAAGGGTGGAAAAATGGGTGGACTCTGATCACAGTGCTCATTACAAAAATGTTTGCTAAATCAATAAAAAATTGTTTTTCTAATGATTCTGTTCACAGGATGAGATATTCGAATCCAGTAAACCTGCGCTACAGTGCTCAATACTCCGAGACTCCTAAAACAGTGCTCGCTAAAAATTTAATAATTTGCAAAACTAATTTTTCCCAATGCTCTATTCACAGGAAAAGACACTTTCTCACCATCATTTGCCGGCTTTATATTTATTAAGCGCTTGACTCGTTACCATTTATCACCCTAAATGGGTCACATATACAGCTGTAAGATATTGATCGATCAAATGTATGTGTGCGTGTGTGTGCATGTGGTGGCCACCATTATGTTTGTGATTAATGTTGTGTCTATGTTATGTCTCAACTACTACCTTCTCAATTTCTGACCACTACAAACCTCTATTACATTCATCAACTCCACTGCTGATCCACTAGATTTATCAATTTTAAAATCATCAATTCTCATACTTATTTCCCTGCTCCACCCATGTTGGAGCTTCTTTATATTCTTCTCTCCATCCCAGACTTGGATCCCTACAAAGCCTTAAAATCTCTACTTGTGATTAACCTCGAAAAGTGTTTTTGTCTCGCCTAAGCTACAGGTACAGTTACCGGTGCCAATGTTCCCTTGCTGAAGAAGCCCTGCAAGGCGCCCACACCGATGTTCCAGACACCTGCTCCAGCGCTCAAGACTCCTGTTCCAGAGTTCAAGATATCACACCGATGTTCCGGACACCTGTTCCAGCACTCAAGACTCCTGTTCCAGAGTTCAAGATATCACACCGATGTTCCGGACATCTGTTCCAGCACTCAAGACTCCTGTTCCGGAATTCGAGATACTTGTTCCAGTGTTCCTGAGACCCAATCCAGTGTTCCTGACAATTCAACGAGTTCCTGATCGCTGCTCTCCAAAGACTCATACTCATATAATCACCGCTATTGCTGTTCCAGAAGTAGCCCCACAGACTTTGTTCCAGACACCCGACTTTACATAAAATATAGCAAATTGACTCTCACAAATTATGGACAGTGCAAACTATAGTCCGTTATAATCAGACAGCTAAAAACACTTTATCTTGAACTTTGCTTTGGGTCCAAAAACAAGTTAGGATCCTAAAGTAACATGTATTATCATTTTGTAATTCGAATTGTTTTTTTTCTTATCTTAATTTTCTGTACATTACTAAATATTTCTTACCTTTTCAATTTTTATTAGTAAACTAATCAGGGGGAGTTGTTGCAGGACTCCTTTAAGGGCATTTGGCTCAAAACATTAGCATACTAAAGGGCCTAGGTGAGGTGCAGGGAGGGATTATCTAAGGACATTTAACACTCCCTGCTTTCCATAACAATGGGAGGAAGGCCTGAGTTGCATGGGTATAAACTAGCCAGTTTTCACTCTCCCGCGCTTCTTTGGGGGCTGTGCTCGCTGTGAGCGGTCGCCCTGCTTGGAAGTGTTCTTCTCCTTTCCCAAAGCCTTTGCACGTGGTGGTCGCCATCTTGGCCTACACGTGGCTGGGGTTCTAGCCTGGAATCCTAAGCATCGGGTTTTTCCTTTTGCTGATTTGTATGCCTGAACCTGTGATAAGTAAAGTCTTTTTAAAACCTCATCGAATCCCTGAGTGCTCATCCATTCCTCGCCCGGCTCCGAGGTAGAAGGGAACTTCGCTTCCTGGCACTGGCGGGGACCCCGGCGGAGTGCCCCGACAATGGTGTATTTGTTATGCCAAAAACAGTAACAATAGTTGACCTCATTCCCAACAAATGGAGATGTTACTGGAGAGCGTTATTTGAGCAAATCGATGAACAATGGGAAAACAAGTGATACAAGTGATAAGCGGAACAAAACTGGTTTCAAATTTGTGGGACTGAATTAATGGCACTGCTGTAAAAGTAACTTCTCTTCTACATTCAAAGACCTGCTACTCCACAGAACTCTAAACTATTAAATGTACTGTAGTTCCTAGCGAAGCACTAGAAAAATCGGTTAAAAAATGACATGTCATTCAAAATAAGCCTATCTGCATCAGTGATACTTTAGAGATGAAAAATGTCTTTACATATGCTGATATTGCTCTTGCCTACTCTACATCCATTTAGCCCTGATAAGAGATGTAAACATTTTGTTACTGGAGGAGGCGCCAGTCGCATCATGCTGTATTTGACACTGGAGAAGAATTGTTCCTTGGAACATGTAATGAAAGAGGCGTCGGTGGCGTTGGTGTCCTTGTCAACACGAACATGGCTGTCAACATTGATTCATTTGAATGCCTAACAAACCGAATAGGACGATTACACTTGAGGAGATGTGGTCCACTGCCAGCAATTTCTATCTTCATTGTCTATGCACCAACATCCACATACAAAGAAGATGAAATTGAGAAATTCTACATGGAATTGGAGGAGTTCTATAAAAAAGATCACACCTTCTACAAGATCATAGTCGGTGATTTTAATGCCAAGATAGGACCGAGAAGATCGGCTGAAGAACTCCACATCGGGACCCATGGCCTAGAATGGAACGAACAAGGTGAGAGACTATCCGAGTTCATCATGTCCACCAAGACTATTCATGGGAACTCACAGTTTCAGAAAGCTGAAGTGAAACGTTGGACATGGGAATCTCCTGGCGGACAGTTCCACAATGAAATTGACCACATCATCTTCAATCGACGGTTTTGTCTGACCCGATGTTGCTGTCGTCCCCAAATTCCACACAGAATCGGACCACCGTCTCCTTCGTGCAAAATTCTACTTCCCGCAACGGGGAGAAAAGGCTGCAAAGTTTAAGAAGAGAACTCCCAGAACGACCACCAACTGGGCACTCTTTGGCACCATTGCGGCAACATGGGAAGATACCATCATTGATGACATCGATGAAGAATACAACCGACTGGTTCAGCACCTCCATGATTGTGCGAAGAATGCTGAGAGAGAGAAAGACACAAAAGGACGCTTGTCTTCAGAAACTCTTGAGCTCATTCGCCAACGTGGCAAGGCGCGAGCCTCAGGAGACCTAATGCTAACGTCCAAGCTTGCTAAACAGTGCAGAGAAGCGATAAAAGCAGACCTCAAAGACAGAAGAGCAGAAATACTGGAAGATGCAGCAGAAGCCGGGAAAAGTATTCGCACTGCCCGCCTGTCCTTCGCCAACTATAAGACCAAGATGACTGCCCTCCGACGCCCTGATGGATCTATCACATCTTCCAGAAAGGCAATGGAGAAGATTATCCAGGACTTCTACTCAAATCTCTTTGATAGCCACATCCACCTGCCCACATACCAAATTCCACAGGATGGATATGTCATTCCCAACGTTCTCCCTTCTGAAATCCGACATACCATCTCATCGGTAAAGAAGGGAACAGCACCAGGCCCAGACAAAGTCAGAGGCCGAACATCTGAAGAATCTGCCGTCGGTACTCATCAATACACTAGCTCGGCTCTTCACACGCTACCTGTCCGAATGCAAGGTGCCCTCCCAATGGAAAACCAGCAGGACAGTTCTACTGTTCAAGAAGGGAGACATTCATGACATCGGCAACTATCGCCCCATCTGCCTGTTGTCTGTCATCTACAAGCTGTTTACACGAGTCATCCTGAACAGGATTAGCAGAACACTAGATGAAGGTCAACCATGCGAGCAAGCAGGTTTCCGGAAAGGATTCAGCACAATCGACCATATCCACACAGTAACCAAGCTCATTGAGGTTTGTAGGGAGTACAAGATGCCACTCTGTCTCACGTTCATTGATTTACAGAAAGCCTTTGATTCTGTGGAGACTGAAGCAGTCATCGAAGCCCTAGTCAAACAGGGTGTTCAAACCCAATACATCAAGATCCTTCGTGAGCTGTATTACGGATTCACCACCAGGATCTCACCATTCTACAAAGAAGTGATCATTGATGTCAAAAGAGGGGTTCGACAGGGTGATACCATCTCACCAAAACTCTTCAGTGCCACCCTCGAGAACATCATGAGACAATTAGAATGGGAAGGAATGGGAGTGAAGATAGATGGTCGGCAACTACACCACCTCCGCTTCGCTGATGACATCGTTCTAATAACACCAAACATTAGCCAAGCGGCACAAATGCTGGCTGACTTTGACCGAGAATGTGGAAAGGTAGGTCTACAGCTGAATCTGAAGAAAACTATGTTCATGAGAAATGAACTAGTTCCAGAGGCCCCATTCACTCTCAATGGAACAAACATCTCTGAATGCAGCAGTTATGTGTACCTAGGTCGAGAAGTCAACATGATGAACGACCTAAAACCTGAGCTGCGCAGGAGGAAGAGAGCGGCATGGAATGCCTTCAAAGGCATCGAAGAAATAGCTAAAAGGACAAAGAACCTCCAGCTCCGGGCACATCTCTTGGACTCCACCGTTCTCCCTGCATTAACATACGCCTCAGAGACCTGGGCCCTACGAAAGCAGGATGAGAATGCTATCCGGGTCTCCCAGAGAGGCATCGAAAGAGCTATGCTTGGAATATCACGCCTCACTCAAGTGAGAGAAGGAATCCGGAGTTCTGACCTCCGTCGCTATTCCAGAATCAGGGATGCTGTCTCGTTTGCCAAGGCATCGAAAATCAGATGGGCTGGACATGTAATGCGATTTGGAGACAACCGCTGGACTAGAGCCGTTACAGACTGGATCCCACGGGATGTCAAAAGATCACGTGGCCGCCCACCTACAAGATGGTCAGACTTCCTTGTTAAGACCCTGAAGGAACGGTTTGAGGCTCTTCATATTCCTGAATCAACCAGATGCCATTGGGCTACATTGGCACGTGATAGGGTCCAATGGAAATGTTACTGGCGCCCGCTCGAGCAAATCGATGAATAACGGGATTCAAGTGATCAAGTGATCAAGTGATCAAGAGATGTAAAAGAGTAAGTTCTACATATCATTAGCTTACTCATAAATGAATGAGCGACCATTGAAAAACTTGCATTTCAAATGTTGATAAAGCACGTTAATTCAAGGGCAATAATCCAAGAAAGGCAGAAAAGTGTAGTTGGAGATGAGAAAACATTAAAATCAACTTATTCAAATGCTAATGCTGCCATTTGGTCCCTGAGAGAACCTAGGTCAGATCTATTGTTAGAAAATATTCATCTGGTGAAGGAAGAGAACCTGGCTTGGAGAATAATTGAGTTCACCTACTGAAATGTTGATAGGTGGCATGGGAGAATCTCCTTAAACATTCATAACAAAGTTCTCCCTTCATGCTACATCGTTTTCTTAAATAGATTCTTTAAAAAAAAACAAGAATCAGAGAGGATCATGAGGATTCTGTCAAATGTCTCCTGTAAAGATAAAAATACATGGATTGCCCAAGATTGTGTTAAAAGAGCCTCAGATTATCATGAAGTGATCACCTTGCTCTGAGATCTCCTTTCCCTTTCTCTTAGTCATATGCCAAAAAAAAAAAAAAAAATACAAGGGGCCTTACACAACAAAGCTGAAAGAAAAAGGTAGCAACAAGCCCTCCATCCTCCTGCGCAATAACAAAATTAATAGCTCCATTTGTTGAGCATCTGCCAAGTACTAGACTTTGTGCTAGACATTTTAATAAACTCATCTTCCAATTTGCAACAGCCCTGTCTTTACAGACAAGGAAACTGCACCACTAAATTTTGCTATATCTTCAAGGTCATACAACCAGTACCAGGAAGAATATGAAAGAAAATCTAAGTTGCCCTTTTCTAAGAACACTCTTCTCTCTGAGTGCAGAGGGGGAAGAAGAAATTGGAACACCCTGTAGGAAGGAGGTTCTGTGGGAACTATGGGTGGCAGGACAGACAGGTTTTCCCAAGACGGGGAAATACTGTGGATGCCTGACAGAGGTTAAGTAACCTTGGCAGGCTGGGCTATCAGACACAGGGTGGCAGAAGGAGGCTGCCGCCTGAGAACCATTTATCTTTGAGCAGAAAAAAAAAAACTAGAGTGCTGCTCACTGTAGAGAAAAATAAAAGGTAATATCAAGTATTCAGAAAATCTGAATTGGAGATCAGCCAATCCAGTTAGAAAAGCAAGGGAATAGGTTTGCTGCGGAGGCTTCGATAATGAAATGCTGTGAGTATTTGGACTGCATGTATGGGGAAAAGCGAGTGGAGAAAGATTGTCTTCAATAATTGGACCGTAGAGTTTACAATGAATGCAAACCTTGTAAAAGAACCTCTTGCAGGGAAATGCAGAAGAAAATTTCCCTGCAGAAAATAGAAACAACTACCACAAAGCTATCCTTAAAGTATCCACAGCTATTTTCACTTTTGTCCAGTTCTCCACCTTGAATTGGTCTCCCAGAAGCAAACCAAACTTGGTACAAGCACTGTTCAGAAGAAAACATTTGTCTAATAAGGATTTTGTTACTGGTCCCATCTGTTTAACAGAATTGCTCATCACCTCAAAGTTAACTGAAATCTGTTTGTCATCAACAAATTACATAAGAGCCTGGTAAATATTTTATTACTAGAATTGTAAATATTTCCATTTCTGTTGACAGGAATAAGTGATATCTACTTCCCCAAGCCTGCCGCTCTTATAGCCTGTGTGTCTATCCCCTGTATATGATTGGAGGACATGCTTCTTCATGAAGGGCAAAGAAATATCCAGGCCCTAAGAAAACACTATCTTCCTTATTACAGGTGCAATAAAATTGAGAAGATACTTTTTATGCTGTAAGTTTAAATGGACAAAGTAAAATCCAAGGATATATTATTGACTTCAGAAATTATATAGTGAAGTCAAAAGAATAACCTTGAGAATAAAAGAAACTTGTTTAAGTCATTTTTCCTTTTTATTAATCAGTTTTTGAATCACACCCAGCTATGCCCAGCACTCCTGGCTCCGCACTCAGTAACTACTCCTAGCCATATTCAGGAGACCATAAGAGATGTGGGGATAAACCCGGTTGGCCACACGCCAAGGCAAATGCCCTACCCACTGTCCTATCACTCCAGCCCCTTAATCTTTTTTTAATATGTTTTATTTAATGCAGATGAAATCATGGATGAAATCATGGTTAAAAAACAGTGTGATAGGGCCCAGGATTACAATAAATGATTTTGTGGCTTGAATGTAGCATTCCAGGAACTTAGGTTTATATGTCAGCCCTGGACAGGATGTAGAGACAGAGGAGATTGGGAAGAAAATGCAGCACTTCAGCCTCTTTGGAAAAGATAACTCCATTTGTTAGCTGTAAAGGACCTACTCTCAAGGGCTAAGCAATTATACAGTACTTGACAATCTAAAATGCCGTGGTTCTCACCACTCAGCCCATCAGTATACAAGTCTCCTTTCCATACCCAGGGCTGTGTTCTGCTTTTCTGTTTGCCAGGGCTGTCCGGACACTAGTAATGTGTTTAGCACAGAGTTTACATCCGGGTTTGTATGAGTCCCTGCAGTTTGCAGTAAGCTCAGAAGAACCTGGAATTTCTGTCTGTTCATTAACAGTTGGTCTACAGCAATCCCTGGAGGCCTCAGACAATTTTTTTATTTTAATTTTAAATTTTATTTTACCACTGTGAGAAAAACAATTTGATTGTGTTTAAGTCATACAGTGTTCCAGCACCAACTCCACCAGTACACATTTCCCAACATCAATGTCCCCAGATTCTCTCCCCCTTCACCAGTTGCCCCCTAAGGCAGGCTCTTCTCCTCCTTCTCCTCCTCCTCCTCTTCCTCCTCCTCTTATTCTTCCTCCTTCTTCTTCCTCTTCTCCTTCTACTTCATCTTCTTCTCCTCCTTTTCCTCCTCCTCTTCCTCCTCTTTCTCTTCCTTCTTCTTCCTCTTCTCCTCCTCCTGCACCTTTTTCTTTTTCTTCTCCTCCTCCTCCTCTTCCTCCTCTCTTTCTCTCTCTTTCTCCCATCTTTTACACATTGTGGCTTGCAATCTCAGTCAAATTCTTGTACCCCCCAAGACATGCAATCTTCATTCTCTGACTAATGACCACTGCCAAGTCCAAATAACTTAGACATGGGAAACTTAACTATAGACAAAGGACAATAGCACGCAGATTTCCATATGTATAAAGGCATGAAGTTCCTTTCCTAAAGAGTGAGACTAGACAAGCCCCTCTTCGAGGTCAGCAGTGACTGGTATCATGACTTAAGGGACATATGCAAACATGGAAAGCCAGCAGATTCAGGTACACTATTTCTCCCCACGGAAGTAGACATTGGGATACTAGATCCTTTGACAGATATTGATTGTTTTTTCCCTCTTCTCAGGCCTTACAAAACAAAAACTTACTCTTTTCTGTCTTATTAGTCACTAAATTACTTTGTTTCCTAATTTCATTCAGCTAACTATGTAATAGGAGTTAGGTGACACAGTCTGTTTCTTCTTTCGCACTCATTCTACCAATTTGACATCTTCTTCACTTATTTTTTCCACAGTGGTAACTTTGCAGTTATTTTTTTTCTTGTTTGTTCTTCATTTATTTTTTTCTGAGTGGTAACATTGGGCTTAATGTTATGACCAACCCTCTAGACTTTGAGAAGGTCTGAGCTTTATTCAATAACTATCAAACATGGTTTTTAATTACCTTTATCATCTCCCTTCCTACCTCTAGCTTTATCTCTGTCACATACCTTTCAAACACAAGACTGTTGGAATTAATGACCTATGGTAGGCCATACCATAGACGCCAACTTGTATTCATGAGCTAAATGCTGTTTTCAAAGTATAGCTCATTGCTTTGGGATTTCACATGCCCTTCGGTTTTAGGAAATCAAGTTTAAACTGATGTCATAAGTTACCACTAAAATTTTCTCCCACAATTTAAGTCTCCTGGGTAAGTTTTCAATCAGGCCAGTTTTTGAAAATCAAATTGTTCTGTCCCTGCTTTGTCTAGTTTGTAGAAAACCAAAGCCTTAAATTCAACGTGAGAGGCACAACAGCCAATTTTCCTTACTCTGCTGAATTTCAGAAGCAGCATTCTGTTTCTGCCAAAATCAGGGGCTCCAATGGCCAATCTGAATCACTTCCAGGTCCTGCCTTGAATACTTCAAAATCACTAATTAGATCTTAGAAAGGTCATAATCCTTCCTGCTGGCATTTGGGCCAGTATTTTCAATGGAATCAGAAGGACCCAAATGATTGCTCTCTAGGGAAGTTCTTCCAAATAAATTGAGGGGGAAATATGGGGAAGCCATGTTTGGCTTTCAACTTGGAGACCTTGGTGTTAGTCCCAGTTGTGCATTAATTATTTAATTTAACAGACTTCTATTCATTGTCTCTCTCTTTAATTCTAACATAAAAGATTAAGTATTGTATTTTGAGAGTGCCTCGCATTCAAAACTATGCTAAATTTACCTGAGTTTTCTCATAAACTCTCAAAGTTTATGCCTGTTCAGAAGGAATAAGTTAAGCCCCTAAGTCAAGAAAAGGTAATTAGTAGTATAGTCAGGAAAAAGTATCAAAGAAGACAAAAATAAATAAATAAATAAAGGCTGGAAATTATAGGATATCATTTGCCTCTCTTTATGTTCTAGTCAATGCTTCTATCCTTTATATAAAGAGCATTTTATGGTCAAATAAATTTGGAAAATATTTAGTTAATACATGTCTTTTCCTGAGGTCTTACACTAATATGAATTGTAGCTATCCCAATGTTTATACAGAATGTATAACATCCCAAATTTACATTTTGAAGATACCACTTTAGGAAATGCAATCTAAATTAAATTAAAACCACCAGTGGAGCCAGCAATAAACAAAAAAAAATATTTATATTTATAACCTCAGCAGAGCCTGGCAAGAAGCCAGAGGAACCCTCACACCATGAGGCTGCCATTTTCAACATCCAGACTACACAGCTTGTCAGAGCTCCACCCAGCAGAAGAGCTGATAACAAGCCCTGCTTGTCAGAGTCCCACCTTACAGCAGTCTATTTCAAGCCCAGGTATGCCTGATTCAGAGACACAGGACAGAGCTGCTACCAGCACCCCCTGTGCCCAGCTGATCATGAGGTGCCCAGGAGGGAAGGTGGGTTCTGGTCCTGGCCTGCCATCCCAGTAGAGCCTCGCAAGAAGTCAGAGGAACCCCCACACCATTAAGGTGCCGTTTTCAACATCCAGACTCCCCAGCTCGTCAGAGTTCCACCCAGCAGAAAAGCCAATGTTTCCATGTCTCAGTTCATCAATAACTGCATGAAATGAGAGGTTACTACAAGAGTATCCCACCTGCACAACAGAGCCTGGCAAGCTAATTGTGTCATATTTGATATGTCAAAAACCAGTAACAATTATAGATATCATTCCCATGATCTTAAGGAATGGTTTGAGGCTCTTCATGTTCCTGGAGTGAGAGATGCCCTTGGGCAACACTAGCATGTGACAGGACGTATGGAGATGCTACTGGTGCCCACGTGAGCAAATCGATGAACGGAAAGACAAATGATACAAATGAACCTCTCAAAGTAGACTAGAATTATAAATAAAATAATAATAGCTATTAAGAACAACTAATGCTGGTGTGGATGCGGGGAAAAAGGGACTCTCGTCCATTGTTGGTGGGAATGTCGACTGGTACAGCCTTTTTGGAAAACAATATGGACATTCCTCCAAAGACTAGAAATTGAACTCCATTTGACCCAGCCATACCACTCCTGGGAATATACCCTGGAAGGCCAAAAACACACAACAGAAACACTTTCTGCACTTTATTTTCATAGCAGCACTATTCACAATAGCCAGAATCTGGAAACAGCCAGAGTGCCCGAGAACTGATGACTGGATAAAGAAATTGTGGTACATCTACATAATGGACTACTACACAGCTGTTAGGAAAAATGAAGTTTTGAAATTCGCCTATAAATGGATGGACATGGAGAGGATCATGCTGAGTGAAATTAGCCAGAGGGAAAAGGACAGATATAGTATGGCTGCATTTATTTGTAGGATATATAAAATAGCATGATACCAATATCCAAGGCCATATAAAACATGGATTAGGAGGTCTTGTCAGTGGGTAGAACCTACTGCAAATGTGTGGGAGTCAGAGGTTAGGCAACACAGAGAGAGGAACAGTGTACTAATAATTATTGTAAATGATAATATCAGCATAGGACTGAGCTTTGCAAATAGGCAAAAAGATATACATGATGACCTCTAGCTGTATGTATAGCAAGCCACAATGTGTAAAAGAAGGAAGAGAGAGAGAGGAAGAGAAAGAAAGAGAGAGAAGTGAAAATTGCCTACCATAGACACACGCTGGGGGGATTATGGGACATTGGTGGAGAGAAATGGGCACTGGTGGAGGGATGGGTGCTGGAACACTGTATGACTGAAACCCAAATATGAACACTTTTGTAACTGTATATCTCATGGTAGTATAATAAAAAATTTAAAAAATAATAACTATTATTGTTTCTGCAATAAATATCTGAATGTTCATAAAGCAACCCAATTCTTTCACTTAGTGTTTAAGAAATAATTCTTATGAGTGTAGACCTATACCAGGAAAGTATGTTTATATTTGTAAGCAAACATGTGTGTGTGCAGGAGCATGTGTTTGAGTTTTTTCATAAGTACATGTGAACACAGTGGGCACAGTGGGAAGTAGAGAAACTGGTAAAAAGAAATCCATGATCTAAAGTCCTAAGACATAATCTAGCTAGTTGATAATTAAATTTAATTATGTAAATCTATAAGTACCAAATGATATATAGTCAAGACCATGTATGAATGTTTAGCAATAAGAGATGGTCATCAGGAAGAACTCTATGAAGAGACATAATTTTGACTAGTCTATTTGAAATTCAATTAGTGTCAACCAGATGATAACCTGACAAAACGGAACATGTAAGATTTATTTCCATTTACAAGCTGTGAACTGACAAATATTTCAGAGCACCGACAGTGAATAATTAGAGGTGCTGCCATAAATGTAGAATACATTTTTATGCCTCAATCCAACTACCATGTATGGTTATTTCTCACTACCTCTTTTATCAATAATTCTTCCTGTTCCCTTCCTACTTTATGCTATCAGTCCCACTACTTGTGCTTTTATTTCAATCAATTTTATTACCATGCCAATGCCTAGTTCATTGCCAGTCTCTTGAGAGGATTAAGAAAAATACCAGGTACCTCATCTGTTCCGTTTATTCTTTACCACTATGAGTTTTCTGGTTACCTGTAAATTCAGTGTAAAAGACACGTTCACAGAGTGTTCCCATGAACATGATCCTAACTTAATGTTGAAATGAGACCTACAAAACAGATCTCTTTCCAAAAGCAAAGACAATTGACCATCTTTGTTCTTTTTTGCCAAAAATATCAAAGAGCCCTCCTGTGCTCTCCCTGCTCCTTAGTTACTAAGATCAGTGACCAGTGAAAATTTAAGGTGACTGTTTTCAGTGAGTAAGATAATTTTCTTTTATTGAAAAAGAAGATCATGTGTTAACAATTTCTAGTATTCCATATCACCCCCATTTCATGACTCTCTGTATTGACTTTCTACTTGAGTTAGGAGAAAGCAGAGTTGCACACCGTGTCATGGTCAATGACTACTCCTGGCTCAGTGCTCAGGGGCCATTCCTAGTGGCACTAAGGAAACAATATGAGGTACAGAACTGGGGAGAGCTGTAGTCAAGGTAATATCTTTGCCTCTTTATTTTCTGCAGGCCTGTATTCACCTTCTTTTATAATACTCTACAAGGTGAATTTGACCTATGTCTATATAACCAAAAGTGTAGCTGAAATGACACTGTGTGATTTCTAAGTCATTTTACATAAAGACTGCAAGCTTTTGCCTTTGTCTCTTGTAATAATTCTTTAAATGCTAACTCCAAATAATTCAGCCTTCATGTAAACAGTTTACAAAAAACAAATTTTCCATAGGAAATTCAGAGTCACAGAAGGCATCCTGGAGTTGCTGGGGGAGAAGAGAGAGAAAGAGAGAGAGAGAGAAATGCATTGAATACTATATGCCTGAAGTTAAGTGAAGAAGCCATCTTAAAAATGGACCATTGACTCCAGTCATCCAGTCATCATAAACAGTGCTTGTTGATCCACATCAAGCCAATAGATGCTGCTTTTCTGAATTTCTGACTCACAGAGTTATGTGCCAACAACCCTTGCACAAGGCTACTGTGTTAAAATGAAAGTGTTAATTATATCAGATAACTGGAAAGTTTGCTCTTATCCCATCTAAAAGTTAACTTCAGATAGGTGGAGCACACTAAATAGATTTTGCTTATTGCTATTATAAGGAAGTTGACGGGAAGAATCAACTTCCTCAGCAGGTCAAGCATATTCCTAGTTTGCTAATTGGGAACCTGGCAATATGAGACTCTTCAGAGATGTAAGCCTACTTTTAGCAATGGATTAAATTGAAAAAGCATGGCGGAAAGACATATAATTAGCCTTTGTTTTTCCAGTTGTGGCTGCATGCTTTCTGTTCTTCAATCCCCATAATAAACCTTAATACTGAGTCAAGCTAACAGCTCAGGTAACAGAGTGGCAAGAATTTGCTGCTTCTCAGACGTTAAGAAGTTGCCTCACAAGTTAGCAGCTTAGATGTATTTTGTGTTCTCCACAGTTACTTTTGAAACTAGAGGGGTAACAGAGCTGGTATTCTATTAATTTAGATGGGATAACTTTCAGGCAACCACTTAAAAACATGACAGGAAACCTGTCATGTAATATTCCATGTAATAGAAAGAAGGAATAAAAAATCTATTCTATGTAATAGAAAGAAGAAAGGAATCGAATCCCCATGTAACAATCTAGTCTTAACTCCCTGAGCATGCTCAGAGAAAACACCTTTCCATACAAATTTATTGAGCATTCCAAGTGCAAGGCCTTCAAAGGTATATGTAACTACCTTTGACTCAAATTGTAGTTAAACGTACAGAATTGCCAGCAGGTTTGTGACGACATCTGTGGGAGCTGCTCTTTGCCTCACCCAGGAGGTCTGGAAGGAAAATGGTCCAGAATAATGTTGACCTCTGCTCTATTTTTTCCAAGACTGGCAGAGTCAGCTATGAGGGAACCGATGGCCTCTTCTGGGCTCCAGCCTAACTTCTCAAGTTCTTGTGCTATTCTGCCAAAATAGAATAGTCACATCCCTCCTATATTTCCCATTAAATCTGTCACCTTAGTTTCTAGCACTTTATCAAAATATAAAGCACATTTGGAAAGCCAGAGCATGATGAAAAATTGAGAGGGCTGAGTTCTCCAAGTGTACTGAAAATCAAGCCAATATGAAAACACCTCAAACATTGAGGGGAATTTTAATACTTCATTTATTATCTTTTCCTCCACATACCCTTTCCACTCCATTGTGCCAGTTCATAGTTCAAGATAAAAATCTTGACTATGTTAGTTTTTCTTATTTTCCCACCATATATACCTATTTCTTAATATGAAAAATAATTTCTCAACTCTCTGTGGATAATATGTATCCCTGATAGATCTTTCAGTCTAACAAAAACCAGAGATAAATAACTAAAAAGGGAAGATTCTGTTTCCTCTTCTATGGATTCATCTATTCTTTATCCCTCTTTTTCTTTCAGTGTTTCTCTGTCTCTGCCTTTCTTCCTTTCTCTTTTGCTTCTCTGAAGTACTCCAAACCTCCTTATTTTTCTATTGAATCGCCTTTTAAATACCTTTCAATAAAACCATAATATTCTTCCAAGTCAACTTCTGAAGTCAATTTGATTCCAATTTCTTACTTTACACCTCCACATAAGAGTACCACAGGAGCACGTGAATACTGACCCTTTTTTCACTGTATATTCCCCATTTATTCCCTTCTTTGTCCTTGCAAATCCATCTTTCCTTTCAAATTAGTCTCACTACTACAGTCCTTAGAGAGCACATTTCTCTTTGTAAATCTGTTAGCATTTTTGTCTGAGCCAAATAACTAGTCATGAAAAAATCATTTACTATCATTTCTCTCTTTAAAAAAAATTTTCATACTTGATTTGTTCTTGGTTTCTTCTCCAGAGCTAAAAATCTCTCTTCTATTGCAGATTATCATATCACTACACTACTCAAGTAAATGAGTTGGCTCCCTGTAGTATAAAGTTTATTTAGCTCATCCAATGACATTCCCAACAGCAATGTACAATGACCACACACTCCTCACTACTCTATATATAGTCAAGCTTCCCTTCTAAAAAATTATCCTTGATATCTCTTTGTATACTTTTAAAAAATCTTTTCATTATTGTACAATACAAACTGATCTCAGGGCTTACTTCTTGCTCTGCACTCAGGGATCACTCCTGGTGGGACTCAATGGACTGTATTTGGTGCTTGGGATTGAACCTAGGTCAGCCATATGCAAGGCAAATCCCTACCCACTGGACCATTACTCTGAGCCCTCATTGATTAGATTTCAAAATACAAGAATTTTAAAATTAGAGCATATTGCAACATTTAGCAAATCTATAAAGAAGGACACATTAGCCCAAGATATGAAAAGGTGGGAATATATCACTAAGTTGAAAGCCTAAACCTCCCTCTTATTTTCATTTTTATTAAACCACTGTGAGGTACACAGTTACAAAGTTATAAAGTTGTTCTGATTGTGTTTAGATCATACAATGTTTCAACACCCAACCTTTCACTAGTGTACATTTCCTACCACCAATGTCCCCAGTTTCTCTCCTTCCACCTCCAGTGTTCTTCAGCTACAAGTTTTTTTTTTTCTCTCTCTCTCTCTCTGTGTCTCTCTTTGTTTTTCTCTCTCTCCCTCCCTCCCTCCCTCCCTCCCTCCTTTGGGCACTATGGCTTCTGGTAAAGGTACTAAATGATTATCATGCATATTACTTTTTTCTTCTTTTTTTAACAATTACAAAAATGTTCGTGTTTGGGTTTTGGCCAAACAGTGTTCCAGCACCTATCCCTCCACCAGTGCCCATTTCCCACCACCAATGTCCCTGATTCCCTACCCCTCCTCTAGCCTGCCCTGTGGCAGATTTTCCATCTCTTTTCTCTCTTTCTCTTTCTCTCTCCCTCTTTCTCTCTTCCCTATCTTACATATGTGGATTGTGATACGTATACTTAGTGGATATCACATGCATATTACTTTAACTACTCTCAACATTCAATTTTTGTCCAGAGTGATTATTTTCTTTTTTTTGCTTTTTTTTGGGTCACACCCGGCAATGCTCAGGGGTTACTCCTGGCTCTGCACTCAGGAATGACTCCTGGCGGTGCTCAGGGGACCATATGGGATGCCGTGGATCGACCCGGGCCAGCACAGGCTGGCCGCGTGCAAGGCAAACGCCCTACCCACTGGGCTATCGCTCCGGGCCCCAAGAGTGATTATTTTCAACTATCATTTTCCCTTCTCTATCCTAACTTACCTCTCCCCATAACTTGTGGAAGCTTCCTACCATGACCCAGTCCACCTGGTCCTTGTTTCTACTCTCCTTGTATAAAAGTGAAATGAAGAAGCCCTTAAACTGCTAAACATTTTTGGGATCACAAATAGTGGCATTTTTGCCATCAAATAGAACATGCTATGGTTTCCTCAGTGACAAAGATAAGACTGTCAGGGTGGCAGTGACATCCAATACCATCTGGACCTGGCCACCATCTATTTCTCTTGTTATCATCTCTGATATTATGCTGCCTTACTTTCCACATGCACACTCAACTCCTGTCTCAAAGAACTGAAAGTGTCATCTTCCACTTACCACAATATTCATCATGTTTTATGACATTTTCCCTTGAATAGACTCCCTGTAGCAGACCCACAGACACACCTCTCAACCCTGAGCTACCTGATGAACATTTTCTCCAGGAATATCTTAGGGGCTTTCTACATACCAAGTATCATTCTGAGTACTAATATATTATCTCCTACAGTGTTTTTACATCACTTCTCTATTTGTTTATAAATAAAAATAGCTATTAAATTTGATGTAATGGAAATATTTTCTATAGAGTAAATGGACAAATCATTTGGGATTAGTCTAGTCAATATTCCATTGAAGAACGGGCCTCTGTCCTGAGTGAAAAGAGAAGATCTTGTCGTCTCTTTTCTGTCTCAGTTTCTGTCCCACTATTGTTACAGAGAAGGATGATAGCATGTCCCACATATGCAGGAACTTTAGGGCAAGGCAAGTGAATCCATACACTTTGGTTTTAAAAGGCTACTCAAGATATTTCTAAGAGCTACCAAAGATGCCTCCATGAGCTATATTTTTTGAGAGAAGACAATGTTTCTTCATTCTGGAGTGGTTGACAGAAATCTTCCTAGACGAAAGTTTATATTAGAGCTGCAAGCAGACTTTTGGAAGGCTTCCCTGGGAGTCAATATTCAAAGCAAAACAAATACCTTAAATTTCACTTTTCTTTAAAATGATATGCCATAGATAGCTTACAGGCAAGAAAAGGCCCTTTTATATTTGCTGGCATTAAGAGATGGCGTTCAAATAAAAAGTCACTACCATGACCTGTAGTCTGTATTTCTCCTTCCCCAGGAAAACAGTCAGTATTTTTGGAGTCGTCAAGTCTGGGTACAACTTTGACACATAGGTGAATGAATGCTCTAGATACTGTTGAAGGCTTGTGAGACCTGTTTTTTTAAATAACTGAAGAACCTCTGATAAAACCCAGTTTAGCAATTCAACAAAGCTCAAACAGCAGGTAGGCAGCAAATCTATGTTTTAAACCCAGATCCTATTTCCAAAACATTCCCTCTGCAGAGCCAAGAACTACAATGACAAAGCATTATTCTATGCTTTATTTTCATATGAGTCAAACAACATTGAGCTTATAACACTATGTGATGTCAAAAATGTACATTGGTTTACGTGGCCACATGCTCTAATCCTTTGTAGTCTGAAAAACATTTCCTTTATCTTACTGTGGGCTGAAGTTTTTCATAGTTATATCATTGCTAAACTGCATAAAAGGTAGACCATATTTTATCCAGCAGCATTTATTATGATTTCCCTATATTTTTACCCAACTGTCCCTGAACTCCTGTCTAGCTTTCTGCTGAGAAGCAGCAAATTATCTGCTTTAAGTTTAAGCATAATTAAATGTGAACCATTATACAATGGTATGTTTTACAGTGCCCACATTACTACTGTTTTTCTTTTGGATTTTTTTTCTAGCAAATGTACATTCTCTTGTATGTTAAAACAGCTAGTTAAAGAGTTTAAAATAATCACTACTATCTAATTCAATTCAAAGTCAAACGTATAAGTCAAACAGCCTACCCACCAGACTATCACTTCGCCCCAGGAGTAATTCCTGAGTGCAGAGCCAGGAGTAACTCCAGAGCATTGCCGAGTATGATCTAAAAAAAAGCAACAACAATAACAACAAAAAAAAATTTAATCTGGGAACTGGAGCAATAGTAAGGCTGGTA
The DNA here is from genome assembly GCA_021461705.1 of Cryptotis parvus. Classification (NCBI taxonomy): domain Eukaryota; kingdom Metazoa; phylum Chordata; class Mammalia; order Eulipotyphla; family Soricidae; genus Cryptotis; species Cryptotis parvus. The sequence continues at coordinate 27,720 of JAJIBD010010464.1, forward strand.
GGGCGTTTGCCTTGCATGCGGTCAACCTGAGATCGATCCCCAGCATCCTGAGCACTGCCAGGAGTAATTCCTGAGTGCAAAGCCAGGAGCAACCCCTGGGCATCGCTGGGTGTGACCCCAAAAGTCAAAGGAAACACAAAAGTTAGTTTGGGTGTTGTTACAGGGCAGCCTTGCTCCCTGTCCATGGTCTCCTCATACTCTTGCCCCTTGCCCTGTCCACGGTCTCCTCATACCCTCATAGAATCGTCTGCGCTTCTCCCTTTCTGAGGGGATTCCCCTTCTCTGGGTGAGGCTTGGATTTCTGCATCTGGGTGTTGCCTCAGTTTCTCCTCTCAAAGAGCTCCGGATTTGTGTTTCAAAGGGATGTGGTCTTCATGCCTTTGGGCTACTTCAGGACTAGACAGTCTTTTCTTACGCTTTTATTATTTCTCCAAAGTGCATTGGGGAGGCGAGGCTACCTATCTGCCTCCAACAAAAGGAGTGAAAGGGACTTGAGGTCCTGCAGTGAAGGTCTTCCTTAGGGGCGAGGTCATTATTGGTAAAGGTGGAAGCAGTCTTAGACTGTCTTCCTGGTTGCTCCTCTGAAATAAGCAAAATTGCTTAAGATCCTCCTTCCAGAAAAGTGCATTTACATAAAATGAAATTGCTCAGTATTCCCTTCCTGCTTGGTATTTGGATACTTTATTGAATTAGCACAGGACTAGGCTCTTTCATTTTCTTGATCTTGGTGCTTAGCCTGCCATTTTATTGTGAAAGGTTATGCCTTTTTTTTTCATTCTAGAAAACATGTCACAGGGCTGGAGTGATAGTTCAGTGGGTAGGGCATTTGCCTTGCACACAGACAACCCAGGTTTGATCCCGACATCCCAAATGGTCCACTGAGCACCACCAGGAGTAATTCCTGAGTGCAGAGCCAGGAGTAACCCCTGAGCATTGTCAGGTATGACCCAAAAAAGAAAACCAAAAAAAGTGTCATTATTTTTTCTTTCTTTTTTATTTCGTTTAATAGTTCTGTGCTTTGTTAGGGTTATTCAGCATGGTATTTATATATCTAAACATTTACTATAAGTTTTCAGGGCTGTTTAGAATAAATTATCTTTTCATAATTAGGTTAATTTAGGCACATTGGTTTGTATTTATGGCAAAAGTAGCTTATCTTTAGGTCACAAATAAAGCACACTGAGTGTGCTCTGAAGGTGATGAAGATGGTTCCACACCTCCGCTAGCCTCCTCTCAGACTCTCACACTCAAGTAGGCTTTAAGGACCAGACAAAGAGCAATTGCTTAATTTTACAGTTGAATGAGTCAGGTGACTAAAAAAAAATCGGGACTGAAATGATAGCACAGCGGGAAGGCGTTTGCCTTGCACACAGCCAACCTGGGTTTGATCCCCAGCATTCCATGTAGTCCCCTGAGCACTGCCAGGAGTAATTCCTGAGTGCAGAGTCAGGAGTAACTCCTGAACTCCTCAAGGGAGGAAGGGGAATGCCATTTTCTTTGGTAACGTGTCTTCCTCACCTTTGAAGGGCACAACATGAAACGATTCCCTGGCCCTGCACCTTCTCTAGCTGTGCTGTGTGAGCATAGAGCTACTCTGTTCCACCCCCTAAGTTAGTCTGAACTAAGGTTAACGACAGTGGCTGACCCAGAGTTTTGGCTTTATTGAGATTATTTTCCTCATTTTCCATGAATTTAGCTTCATTGAACTACTTAAAGACATATAACAATGTACTCAGTAATTATTTTTAAAAACATAGAAAATTTACAGCTTGTACCTGAAATAAATCTCAAAAGAGTCAAGAGTCAAATCAGAAGAGTTAAATCAAATACAGTATGCTGTAGATTCACTATGGGATTAAACTATAGATCAGTTATAATGAGATGCTTAAGGCTTACTCCTGGCTCTGCACTCAGGAATTACTCCTGGCGGTGCTCGGGGTACCATATGGGATGCCGGGGATCAAATCCAGGCCGGCATAGGCCAGCCGCGTGCAAGGCAAATGCCCTACCAGCTGGGCCCCAGATTGGATTGTTTTTTTTTCTGGTGACTGTCACCTGCAAGGCTATTTTCCAGAATCATAAACTTTTCTTTCATGAAGCTTGATTCAGAGCTGGAACAGTGGATCAGCAGGGAGGGCATTTGCCTTGCATGTTGCCGAACCCGGTTTGAGCCCTGGTACCCAATATGGTATGCACCCGCACAGCAGAGCCTGGCAAGCTATCCGTGTCATATTTTATATGCCAAATACAAGTAACAATTATAGTCCTCATTCCCATTACTTGATGGAATGCTTTGAGGCCCCTTATGTTCCTGGAGCAAGCAGATGCCCTTGGGCTCTACTGGCATGAGACAGGACTTATGGAGATGCTACTGGGGCCCGCTTGAGCAAATCGATGATGAAGGGGAAGACAGTGACAGACAGTGATCTAATTCAATTATGTTTGTTTGGAGGCAACATCCAGTGAAATTCAGTCACTGCTACCAGCTCAATACTCAATGGTAACTCATGGCAGGACTCAGGAGACCATGTAGTGCTGAGGATCAAATCCAGCGTACAAATGGGCTCAGTCCATTGAGCTAGCTCTCTGGCCCCTTAAGACATTTTTTTCCTAATTCACTGTGTCCTTGACTTTAGTCTCTAGTTTGTACTGGTAACTTATGCATAAATAAATCAATTTAGGTTAAGTGAACGTTTGAATTATGTAGATGGTCTCTGAAGTTCTGCATTAAATACAGGGAGGCCCAAGAAATTTATGGCATTTCAAAAGTTCATCAGATAATAAGACACACACACACACACAAACACTCAACTTATTATCTGGTTATCCTTGGCAAGACCTCTTAAGAACATGAACAGTGTCACAGAGTACAACACACATGGCCACTATGAGGTGAACTGGAGATAGACAAAGTGTCATAAGGACTCTAGTCAAAAGGGAACTTTAACAACTGTCAGAAAATCACTCAAGATATATAGTACAGTGGGTGGCGTCTGCATGAAGTCTTGCATGTGGCCAATCAGGTTTGATCCCAGAATTCCAGGTGGTTCCCTGTATCTGCCAAAAGTGATTCCTAAGCACATTTCCAACATTAATCCCTGGGACACATGGGGTGTGACCCCAAAAATAAAGTGAAAAAAACTGTCAGAAGACAACAGTTTACCTATAATGGGGTCTGGGATCCATTTCTCCATGGCCATGTTAAAAATTTTGGATGGGCAATGAATTCAAGCATAAACACAGGAGTAGAAATACCAAGCAAAGAACAAAAATGGAGAAAAAGTAAGCACTGTGGACTTAGAGAGGAATAGGACCGCAGTCAGCAGCTAAAGATACAAGAGTCTTAGCACTAAAAGCAATTTGATCTCGAATTACTGACTTACAGTGCATTGATAAATCTCTGGCCCTTTAATTTTAAACTCATGCTTTGCACTTTTTACATCATTCAAAATACAAATATTCAGATATATAAAACAAGCACATGTAATGGTTTTATATATAACTAAATATATACAACTAATTATATATGTAAATTATATACTTACATATAATATATATTAGGTATATACAGTAACCATCTTATTTAAGGAATAGAGGAGTTCAGAAGCTTAGTCAAGTCACAGTGTTTGAAATCAATTATTTAAAATTTTAACTACATTTATAAATTCTTTTGAATTTATAAATGTTTTCCTCACCTCCATAAATTATAAGTCTAATAAATTTTTTGCTTTTATTGCTTTCTTTATTATTACCTTTTGAGTGGCTACTTTCAGGAGCTAGAGAATAGTACATCAGGTAAGACACTTGCCTTGAAAGTGGCCAAGCCAAGTTCAATTTTCAGCTTCGCATATGCTCCCCTGAGCACCACCAGGAGAAAAGCCTGAGTTCAGAGCCAGGAGGAACACCTGAGTATCACCAATTAAAAATAATGTAGAATAAAACTCGAGGTCTGAGGAGATATACTGGGGGATAAGGCACTTACCTTGTATTAGGCCAATCCATATTCAGTCTAGACATTGCATGTGGTCCCCTGCAAACTGACAAGAGTGATCCCTGAACACAAAGCCCGTAAGCTCTGAGTACATCTGGTATTACTTCAAACCCCACCTTTATCCAAACCTCTGGAGGATAAATATGTATGGGAAGGAAGGGAGGAAGGAAGGGAGGAAGGAAGGAGGAAGAGAGGGAGGAGGAAGATAGGGAGGGAGGGAGAGAGGGAGGGAGAGAAGGAGGGAGAGAGGGAAGAAAGGGAGGAAGGAAGAAAGGAAGGGAGGAAGGAAGGAAGGAAGGAGAAAGGAAGGGAGGGAGGGAGGAAGGAAGGAAGGAAGGAAGGAAGGAAGGAAGGAAGGAAGGAAGGAAGGAAGGAAGGAAGGAAGGAAGGGAAGGAAGGAAGGAAGGGAAGGAAGGAAGGAAGGAAGGAAGGAAGGAAGGAAGGAAGGAAGGAAGGAAGGAAGGAAGGAAGAAAGGAAGGAAAGAAGGAAGGAAGGAAGGAAGGAAGGAAGGAAGGAAGGAAGGGAAGGAAGGAAGGGAAGAAAGAAGGAAGGAAGGGAAGGAGGGAGGGAAGAACCATCTGAAAGAAAAGAAAGATTCTGTGCATTAGAGAAGATTTTAAGACTTCTCTTTAATTTCATACTTAGAAAAAAAAGCAGAGCCAAGTCACATTAGACCCATTATTGGTTACAAGACAGACCAGTTCCCACAGTTCATGAGTTTAAGGCTACATGATTAGATGCTGCCCTTCTCCTTTCAAAAAAATAAAAAGAGACAAAAAGAAAGGATGTTAATCCTGCTACTTTAGCAGATGGTGCTGTTTTCAGCATTAGAGCCTTCCTCAAAGAAGCGAATTCATGCTGGCTAATTCATTACACAATTCTCTGTTCCATATCTGCTTTTGGGCAACCAGACTTATGGAAAAATACAGATTTCAACAATGAATTTTGTCGACAGATCCATACAAATGATATCAAGTTATTGCCAGTCAGGTAATGACCTACAAATAGACAAAAGGGTGAGGCAGGGCCTCTGGGTCCTCCATGATATGTACGAGACATCTAGGAAGAGGCCTTCATCAATCACACTGTGAACACTATTATCTATTCTGTCCTTATTCTATTCCGAATAGTTGCCTTAATGGCACGAAAATTTCTGAAGTGACATCTCAAAAACAAAAACTAATTTGGATGAACAAACACAAGAAAAGGTCCATCTGGCTTGCTGTGCTCACCATTGCAAATGAGGACCGCTGTCCACAGCAGCCAGTGTGCATCTGTTGGCTATTTTATTCAATTACTTAATTAGAGTAATGTTCTTTCTTTAATCGTTGCTGTTTTAATAAAACAAAAAATCAAAATAAAATTACCATTTGATGTTTTCTGATAAGTAGAATTTAAGTGAAGGGAAGAAAAGCTTCATCGGCTGTTTCAGAGTTCCATTTACATGGCCGTACCCCTCTGCCCATAGACTTAATTTTCCCATCACATCTATAAAGCTTTTCTTTTGAGCAAAGGAAAATTTGAAGTCAAATTTCTAATGTTATTTCCCTCCGGCGGATCTGCTGCTGTGCTGTTGGGGAGTGGAAGTTGGCTGGAAGGAACAGAATGATTAATCACACTGTTGTTTCTTCAAGTCAGATAAATCCATCTTGCATGCTTTATAATAGCTGTCCACTTGGTAAAATAGGATACAAAAGAGCAAGCCTCAGAACGGAAATCCCTGGTATGATGACAAATATCTAGAAGGGCATTATCTACTTCTTTGGAGCAGCAGTCATACCGGGTGGTATTGAGTGTTTACTCCTGACTCTGTTCTCAGGGATCACTCCTGATGATTGGGATTGAGGGAACATAAGGTTGAGAGGACAGAGTACGGGTAGGGATTAGAGGGGGAGGGGTATTGAATCTAGGCTGGCTACAAGCAAGACAAGAACCCTAACCACCACGTCCTATCATTCTAGCCTATGGAATCATGACATTTTTATAGAATCATTCTGTATCTCCAATTTAAATTCATTTGTATGGTGCTATACTCTTTACACATTAACAATGGCTTGATAAAGAAGCAGTTGTGACTAAAATAAAAAAATAGCTCATTACCATAGAGAGGCTATGAAGTCAAGATTTTGAAGATCCAGATACACAAACTCATAAGACTAAAAGAGATCTGCAATGGATGGTGGTTCATACTAATCCCCCATGAGATGCATTTTAAGAATATCGATCCCTAAACCCCAACCCATACATTTAAATCCAAATCTTTGGGAAAGAGACCAGATAGCATTTAAGCACTTTAATCCTAGTATGTATCCAGGGTTGACAATGGCATGCCTCATACCAAATGAGGCCAGAGAAGAATTAAAGAATCAGGACCAAACAATTGGATAAAGATCTTAAGGGACGCAGATGGCAAATAAGGGCATCTGAAATCTTCCCTCTAACCAAGCAGAGTACAAGCTGTTCACACTGAAAAAGAATGATGAATGGACAGTTAAAAAGGAAGAAACAATCACTTTAGTGTTATTTAGAAGTGCAGAGAAGACACTTTAAAACCTTTTTTTTCATTAGGAGGTGTTGATGAAAAGTTGCTTTCGAGTCCCAAAGTGACACAGCTAAAAGTGGCAAAAAGCACAATGTGTAAAAGAAGAGGCAGAGAGATGCAGAGACAGAGAGAGAGACAGAGAGAGAAAGAGAGGAAACTGGGGTACCTGCTATTAAGGCAGCATGGGGGTGGGCAGGAGGGGGTGGGGTACATTGGTGGTGGAAATGGGGCACTGGTGGAGGGATGGGTGCTGGTATACTGTATTACCAAGAACCAATTATGATCACCTTTGTAATTGTATGTTTCACTGTGGTATAATAAAAAATTAAAAAAAAATAAAAATAAGAAAATAAAAAAAATAAATAAAAAAATTAAAAAAAAATAAATTAAAAAAAAAAAGTGGCAAAAAGTGGGCGGAGCGATAGCCCATTTGCCTTGTACACGGCCGGCATGTGCTGGCCGGGTTCGATCCCGGCTTCCCATATGGCCCCGAGCACCGCCAGAAGTGATTCCTGAGTGCAGAGCCAGGAGTAACCCCTGAGTGTCGCCAGGTGTGACCCAAAAAGCAAAAAAAAAAAAATAATTTAAAAAAGTGGCAAAAAGTATGTGTACCCTTGAAAGCTTTAACAACTTAACAACTGTAATTTTGCGTAGTGAAAACAAAGCAAATCACATGTGCTCATACATACATATATATAGAGAGAGACAGAGAAACAGAAAGAACCCTATAGAATACTATTAAATATTAATTTAATAGTACCTATTAAATACCTATGTATTTTCTTTGATAATCTCATCTCTGGTTTAAGTGTTTTACTTAGATTTAGGTAGTTAATTCTATCACTTCAAAGGATAATTTCATCAGTGAAAAAAAGCATTACGTTGTCTAAGAATCTGGAAGAAGGATTGGTTGGGAACTAATATGGGACCAGAAGTAGGAAGGAAACAACATTGACAAGATAGTCTTCTTGCTGAAGCCCAAAGTTCAGTACAGGTGAACTCTGTACTGTTTGGCAACATTCTAGAAACAAACACAAATGATCCATTGCTCTGATGAAACTTAATATTTGCTACCACAGTGCTACTCCATGAAGGCCTGGGAACCTTAGCAGAAAGAAATCAATCAGATCCATGAATCAAAGTGACTCAGAAGTTAGGTCTCCAGTTTCAGGATCCCTCCCAGCTTCCGACTATGGTTGAGGATTTCTGCTATTGCTACCGCAGTGCCTTAAAAGCCTCATGCTTAGATTCCAATCATGAACTCTGGCAAGGAGCTTTGCTCTCTGTCCCATAGGCCAGGGCAGACAAGGTGTGAACATGCTTCCTTTTGGCTATTTAGACTTTTGCTTTGGTTTTGCTGGAGTTTGTACAAAATCTGCTTGGGATTTGTTTGATTGTGCTAAACAACTTGGCGCTTAGTCAAAAAGTGAAGGGAGCCTGACTGAATTCCCAAGAATCTGTTTTCTATGGTTCACATCAGGCTTCAGGGGAATTTGGTCCCTGATATAAAGGTTTTTAATCCTAGAAGGATCAGAAGAATAAACAGAATCATTCACTTTTCTTAAAATAAATATACCTTTTATTGAGAACTGAAATGCTTTTACTGAAAGTATGAAGAATCTTGTTTTAAGTTTGACTATACTAATCTCTCTACTCCCTTTTATGCAAAACAGTACAGAACTCTGATGTGACTTTGGTCTAAAATGTTCAGAGTCTCCTCTGTCAGAGTTACCCAACCCATACTCTTTGGCTCAAAAAAAAACAGTGGTAATACAGGTATTATATGAACTTGGTGAGCCACTGAAGCAGGTATATTTCTCAATCAAGAGCTGAAACCCTATCCAGCAAATCATAAGACAGTCTGCCACTAAAGGCAGTACTTAATAGAAATGACAGCTATTGACCAAAGAAACAACCTTCCTGCTTTGAACTAATGACTCCAAGTAAGATTAACCAGACAGGAACAAGCTGAGAGCAAAGCTTCTTTGTACAAAGAATCAAAGACCCCACAAAGGGAAGTACATGAGAATTCCAAAGCAGCCAAACATCCTTCCCAGCTCCAGAACTGTTCTTTTTGCTTTTTTTTTTTGGGGGGTCACACCCGGCGATGCTCAGGGGTTCCTCCTGGCTCTGCACTCAGGAATTACTCCTGGCGGTGCTCGGGGTACCATATGGGATGCCGGGGATCGAACCCTGGCCAGCATGGGCTGGCCGCGTGCAAGGCAAATGCCCTACCCGCTGGGCTATCGCTCCTGCCCCCAGAACTGTTCTTCCAGAATTCGCCTAACAATCCAAATTCTTGCTACATGGCAAACAATAATCCCTGGGTCTGAAATTGTAGATCACATACAATGGAATCTATGCTGCCTGTGAAATAATGAAGAACTAGATTCAGTATAATTCTGACATTTACTAGACAATTAATTATCTTTAACTTGCTTTAGTTTCTTGAGTTTTACTTCCTATTTTATAAAAAAGAAAAATAATTCACATGAAATTTAGAGCAATATCTGACACAGTAGGTAGTCAATAAATATTAGTTTCTTTCATTATTAAGATAATTAAATAATAAAAGTCCAGGCACATAGTAGCTACTCATGTTAATTATTATTATAATCGACCCAACAAAAACAAGATAGGCTGGAATGAAACATCTACAAAACTACCAAAGAGTATTATGCTGCTCATGTTTACTCCTGACCATGTGGACTATAGGAGGAAGTGTTTGTAAGAAGGTGAAAACCCAAAGTTCTCTTGGCAAGAAACTTAAGAAACTCACTCCTGGGGAAGATGCCAGCAAGTGCTGTTTTATCCACTTACAGAGAATTCTCTATTACTTCCATTAACACTTCTTCCTGCTAGAAAAGCAAGTGTTATTGATATTGTATGATTTAATTTAAATTTTATTTAAATGATGTTAGAATATATAACTCCAGCAATATGTCTGCCAAGTAGGACAAGGAATGCTAACAAATTTGGGAGGAGATCCCTGGAGAGTGTTGGAAAAATCTGGCCTCCTGATCTGACTATTACACAAAGACATTTGGCAAAGAGAACTGCTGTTGGAGCCTGATAATGCCCCCTCACACACACACACACACACACACACACACACACACACACACACACACAAACACCCAAGTTCTGATAGAGGCCTCCCTGTCTGCTGAGCTCCAGATACTGAGTGTGGAGAGAGTGTGAATGAGTTAAGATGTGGGTCAGTGGAGTGTATGGACCCTTCTCAGAGAATCCTGCTGCACTTCTCACAGAGGGCAGTTTGAAGATCCCATTACTAAGAACATGGAACAGAGAATCCTAAATTGGAGATATTTTTCTAAGATATGGGACTAGGAGTTAAGACAGGATGAACAGAATAGGAGAAAAGTGTGTCTTTCAGGTATATGTGCATATAAGCCATAAATATTAAAATTCCTGATTAATTATTAAGTCTATTACCTCTTTGATAGTTGGAACAAATTATTTCTCTATGTACTTTTTTATCATTCATATTAGTAACATAAAATGAAGAACCAGAGGGTCTATGGCAGTAGTAGAGAGAGTAAGGCATTTGCCTGCACACAGCAGAGCTGGTTCAATCCCTGGCATCCCATATTGTCCCCGAGCACTGCCAGGAGTAGCACATTGAGTATTGCTGAGTGTAATCTAAAGACCAAGAAAAAGGAAAGGAATAAAATGGAGAAAAAGCTCCAGCTTTATAAATTCAATATTCTGCCCATATAGGTTTCTTCCCTTTTGCCTTTCCTCTGTGTGTGCTGACATTTCCATTCTGACAATTCTAGTTTAGGCAACACTAAAGCACTCTTGAAGAAGCATACATAAAATCCCTACTGTGTGGGAAATTCAGATAACATGGTTTTATTTTCTCTGACTCTTCGTTTTCTAGTACTAGTTGACTGGATCAAGATAGATCTCTATTATCTATCCAAGAAACTCAAACATATGAAAATGGATGACTGTGCTATGGGCTGGCATGAAAAATGGAACAGAAACCAGTTTTCTCCTTCAGAAAAACTTGAAATGATATTATCTAAGAGGATAGAACAGAGTGGAGGCTAAATTATGAAATGTGAAGAGATAAAATTTCATTATCCATTAAAGAAATTTTGTTTAAAATGCCAACAAGTGCTGCCTTATCTGCTTACAGAGATCTCTATTACTTCCATTAACATTTCTTCCTTCTAGAAATGCAATTGTTATTGACATGGTATGATTTAATTTAAATCTGATTTAAGCAATCTAAGTATTTATTTAATTTTACACTTTTTGCAATGTTTAAAAACAGCAGAATTATTAGACCAATCTGTATTGTTTTCTATTATCATCTTTTGTCACTCACTCTCTTCCCGTTCATCGTAGATTTGCTCGAGCGGGCACCAGTAACATCTCCATATGACCTGTCTCATGCAAGTAGAGCCCAAGGGCACCTGCTTGCTCCAGGAACATAAAGAGCCTCAAACCATTCCATCAGGTCATGGGAATGAGGTCTATAATTGTTACTGGTATATGGCATATCAAATACGACACGGGTATCTTGCCAGCCTCTGCCGTGCGGGTAGCATACTCTTGTAGTCATCTCAAAATCCAGCATTTATTGATGAACCATGAGGCCGCAAAGCGGCCGCGCAAGCCGAACTATGATAGGCTGGTCTGCTGGGTATAGTTCTGACGAGGAGGAAGTCGGATGTGGAAAATGGAGGTCCTCATGGAGTGGGGGTCGTCTGGCTTGTTGTGAGGCTCTGCTGGGGTGGCGAGCTAGGGCTAGAACCTGCCATTCCTCCCGGGCACCTCATGAGCAGCTGGGCACAGTGAGAGCCAGTAGCAGCAATGCCCCATGTCTGCTCCATATGTTTTCCATGGGTTTGCCCCAACAAACCTCTATGGAAAACATATGGAGGAAGTCTCAGAAAACTTAAAATCAAGCTACTAAACACGCCAGCATTCCACTTATGGATACCCTCTCCAAGGACAAAAATAAAATCCACTCCAAAGGACATATGCAAATGTTATTCACTTCAGCACTCAGTACAGCAGCTAAGATTTGGAACCCAGATGAGAGCAACATGAGTGGAGCAAGAAGATCGCGGAATATACACACAATGGAATAAACACACCTGCAAGGAATGATGAAAAAATGCACTTTGCTGCAATCTTACATGGAACTGGAAGACTTCATGTTCAGTGAAGAATGTGAATGGAGAAGGACAAACACAGATGGTATCAATTTTACCTAGCACATACAGTAACTGGGGGAGGAAACCTGATTTCTTAACAGGGCAACACATAGATGATTGCCTAGATGATCAAGATCCCTGAATAAAGAGAGTAAAGGGAAGAGGAGAGACAGATGATAAGCAAAGGGGACAGAGGTCAAAGGGACTCCTGTCCGTCAGTGCTGCTAAGGAATGACAGAGCTAAATATCCACCCAAACAGTGAACAACAATGAGATGACAACACCCACATGTTAAAACCGAAACTCAAAGCCTGTCAAGATGGCAGCTGGGCGGGCAAGGGGTTCCCAGGAGAGGAACCTGGGAACACTGAGAGGAAAGCTGACACTGCTGGGGGTCGGTGATGGAACAATGTGCGTCAAAATCCAACTGTAAATGACTGCAAGGTGCCTGAATAATACCAAATGGAAATCAGCAAACAACATGTACCAAGAGAGTTAAGAAATGGTCACATGCACTTCCCAAAGGATTCCAGTAGGCATCTCAGGAAGGACTTACGTGCTCACCGAACAGATGGACTTGTTCTACAGGGTACTGAGTGCACCCAGGATGCTTCTTGATAGAAACGGTTCAGGAATTCAGATCACACACAAGCATGTTTCAGCTCTCTGAAGGCCCTGGCTACCTAGTGGCCACCTGAGGCCCTTCACTGCACACTTCCCGATTCCAGGATTCATGTTTTTTGCAGTCTAAGCCTCACCTTGCCACTGGGAATCCAGACAGTCCTCCTGCTCACCCTATGGGGTCCAATGGTGCAAACACCTCCCAAACAGGCCAATAACCTGCAGCCCCTGTCCCCACTCACCACAAGCAAGAGTATGTGATGAACCAGACCCTAACAGAGCGTTTCAAATACTAATTGGCTCTACCACAGCATTAAAAAAAAATATTTCACCATGTGCCTGGATATTCATTTTAGGTGACCAACAGAAAAGCCCCGAACCGCACTCAGGCTACTACAACCTCCATTGAGCGTTTCAGCGGCCCCTCAGGCCTGGCTGTGCTGCCACGTTGGGGAAACTGCCACAGCACTTCAGATTAGGAACAAACCTGCTCTTCTGCTTGTCTCCTCACACCCAGTTTCCTGTTTCTTCCCTCCTGGTGTCCCTGGAGCCCGACTCCACCTGCACACTCACACGGGCACTCAGCTCCCCTCATCCTGCTCTGTTCCCTCCTGGAGGTGACCCACTCTCCAGGGTCTGTCCTTCATGCCCACCCCTACACCCAGAGCCCCACCACCACCACCACCCCCGGCTTCTACCTGCTCCTCCAAACCCAAATGCTGGAGAACTGAGGTTCCTTCAACCTTACACCTTCCCTGAGGTCTCACGACCAAACTCTATCCCCCCCAACCTTGTACCCTGGAGGCTCCAACTGCTGCTTCACACTCACATCTGCCCTCGCCAAAGAAGCAGGAACATGTGGGGCTACGTGCAGTTAAGGAATAAAACCAGGATACGATCTGAAGAAATGACACTGTCACCACCCAAAGCTACCCACACGGCCAGAGCCTGGCAAGCTACCCGTGTCATATTTGATATGCCAGATACCAGTAACAATTATAGACCTCATTCCCATGACCTGATGGAATGGTTTGAGGCTCTTTATGTTCCTGGAGCAAGCATGTTCCCTTGGGCTCTATTGCATGAGACAGGTCATATGGAGATGTTCCTGGTGCCCGCTCGAGCAAATCGAAGATGAACAGGAAGACAGTGACACAGTGATACCACCCAAAGCAGAAAGGTCACTTCCGCTTAGCAAAAGCAGGAACCAAGCACTGCTGAGAGAGGATGAAGACAGACCAGCCCAGAGAGGTCAAGAGCCCCACAAGAAGAGGAGGAATCTCAGCAGGTACAAAATCCACAACAACAGGGAAATGGCACCACAGATTCAAGGCTCTTTGTCTTCACAGCACCCTAACAGGACAGATCCAAGCAATGAGCCCAAGTCTGGCAGATTGCTGAAAACCGACTAAAGCTAAGACAACAGCATTGGGCTCGCTCCCCTCAGGAGAACCCACAACCTCCAGGGAAACTGTTACCTCCCTCCCTCTCACACACCCATAAAACTACTTTATTTCACTACTTCTGTCCTCGTGGGATTCTTTTTCTTTCAGCTTTTCGTCACACCCGGCGGTGCTTGGGTGTGACGAAAAGCTCCTCCTGGCTCTGCACCCAGAATCACTCCTGGTGGTGCCCAGGGGACCTTATGGGATGCAGGGACCGAACCTGCTGGGTGTGCACCCGGGTGAGGGCATGCAAGGCAAACTCCGGCTGCTCCACTCCCGGAATCCCTTGTTCTATTTGGGGGCCGCACACAGCAGGGCTCGGAGTTGCTCCTGGCTCTGCACTCGGGAATCACTCCTGTGGCTCGGGACCGCACGGGACCACCAGGACCCAGCAAGGCAAGCCCCCGAGCTGCCGCACCCTCTCCGGCCCTGAAATTTTTCTTTGCAGGAGCCGCAGAAACGGCTTTATCATCTTTTATAAATAAAAATAGATAACATAGTATTTATACTATGTTCCACATTAGAATAGTTTTAAAAATATTGATCAGTACTCCAAGGGAAAAGAATTCTCTTTGCCAAGTACATCTAGGAGACCAGAATATGCCTAGATATTAAGGCTTTAGAAGAACATTAGGAAAGAAACATAAAACTTGGTTTAACAGAGCATTCCCTAATTTAGTGCAGGTATCTACATTATTTCTTTGATATACCTCTTTAGGTCCATATAACACTAGTTGAAAAAACATTTCCTTCAAGTGAGTCCTTACCAAAGGACTTTACTACTCACACAATAAAAAATAACTTCTATGATATCCCTTAGCAAAATATTCTAAAATGGTATTCTGCTTAACCATGCCTACCTAGACAGATAGTATTACCTTAGTGGATATCAAGTTCTATATTCAGAAAGAAACTGATATCAGGAGACTTAAAATAGTTAGAAATTTCTATATTTTGAAAGCCCACTAAATATAAACTTTCCTCCTCAGAATTTCAGGGCCTGGTGTGTGTTGATGATGACACTCAGAAAGTCTTAGTTCTATGATATTCTACTATTAACCAAGAGTTATTCTCATGTTATTTGTCGCTTAGGTCATCTTCTGAGGAAACTAAAAATGTTTCCAGTTCACATAGCATCTCTAGGAACACAGATATACTGAATATCTGAATATCTCCCTTTCTAGAAATATGTACGGACCTTGAACCTCAGCTCATAAAATGAATATGAGAGAAGGGAGAGATAATACAGCAGGTATAGTATTTACCTTCCATG
>JAJIBD010010465.1:0-59365 GCA_021461705.1 Cryptotis parvus
AGTGAAAACTAACAATGTTTTGTATTTAATCCTATTTTCAGAAATCTCAAAATCCTCAAAGATGTTTCTGGAAGGTTTCTAAAATGTAATTGATTCTAAGGTACAAAGATTACTAAGAACATATAACCCTCACAAGGATGTATGGGCATGGTAACTGTCTCTGAAAATAATTACCTTTCAAACCAACATAGATAATCCCCTAAGCTCACAAGAAAAAATTAGAAACGAGTCAAATAAATCAAATCAGAGATGAAAAAGAGAGAAATGACAATAGACTGCTTAGAAATAAAAAAAAAAATAAAAAGGTTACTGTGAAAAACTGGTAAGCTGAAGAACCTACACTAAACAAATTGATTAAACAAATGGAGGAATTCCTAAAAGCATATAGAAAACATTAACACATTAATTATAAGCAAAGAAATTGAAATAATAAAACATAGCTCCGAAATAAAGTCCTGGTCCAGACAGGTTGACTGGTGAGTTCTGTTTGGTCTAAAGGGTACTTAATATCTGCAATTCTAAAGATCTTCCAAAATATTGAGGAAATAAAAACATCCCAAACAGCTTCTATGATGTCAATATTAAACTAATACCCAAAGAAAATAGATATTACTAAAAATTTTAGAAAACTTTAGACCAATTTTACTGATGAACATTAATGCAAAAATCCTCAATATCTTAACAAATTGAATCCAACAACATATCAAAAAGACTAAGTGGGATTTATACCAGGGATGCAAGGCTAGTTCAACTTAAGTATATCAATTAATATTATGCACTAAATCAACAAAAGGAATGATAAAAATCATATGTAGGAGTCATAGTGATAGAACAAAGGTTAGGCACTTGCCTTGCATATAGCTAACCTTTGTGTGATCCCCTGCATCCCACAAGAAAAACTCAAGCCCAAAAGCCCATAGGTGTGCTCCCTGACCACAGCAGGTATGGCTCAACAACAAAGAGAACAAACAACAAATCATATGTAAATTATATGAGTTTATAGAACTCTGAACCAAAAGTGAATGAAGAGGAATGGCTCAATAAAAATGACTCACTAAAGGCCAGAAAGATTATACAATGAACAAAATACTTGAACACAACCAACCTTTGTTTGATATTGGCATCTCAGTTAGTCCTTTGAATGACCCAAGGTGTGATGCCTGAGTGCAGAGCTAGAGTAGGAACTGAATGCTGCTGAGTGTGACTCAAAAAATCAAGCAAGAAAAATACATATGGCTAAAACTGAAATTTTATTATGAGGTACCTAATACGAACTCAGATGAGATGAAAAGCATTAAAGAGTCCAACTTTGGAATTGTGGATGCTCCAATATTTTACCCAGGTTCTGATATCATTTCTTCCTGCATTTGCCAAGCAGTTATTAAAGGAAAAGGGAGAGGTTAGTATACTTGCCATGGGGATAAGGAAAATTTGTGCAAGGAATTTGTGCAAGCTCTTTCTTTAGTTTTCTTATTCAGTTTATTTATTTAAATTTCCTCTACCAAGTTGTCATGCAACTTGATGAGAAGAATGTAGGAGATAACAACGGAAGGTCAGAATAGGCTTCACTTCCACACAGTTCAGTATGCTGTTTTTCCAATATTTATTGACTCATAATATTTCCTACATAAATATGGAACATTCTCTGGAAAAACACATTTAAGCTAAGTGACCTGGTGCTTGTAAAGTAAATAAATATCAAAAACAAAAGTCCACTTGATTTAGCCTAAGTATATTACCCTGAGAGTCTAATTTCTAAACTGATCTTTTTGTAAAAGAAAGATGCACTTATTGAGCTAAATGAAGCAATGAGTAAAGAAATCAGAATATTTTTATAAAAATCAGTTATATATGTTAATATATGATATTTGCACAGAATTTATTGATATTTTGATCAATAAATTCTGGATTTTGAGATGACTAAAAGAGTATGCTACCTGCATGGCAGAGACTGGCAAGCTACCTGTGTTGTATTTGATATGCAAAATACCAGTAACAATTATAGACCTCATTCCCATGACCGGATGGAATGGTTTGAGGCTCTTTATGTCCTAGAGCAAGCAGGTGCCCTTGGGCTCTACTTGCATGAGACAGGTCATATGGAGATGTTACTGGTGCCCGCTTGAGCAAATCGATGATGAACGGGAAGACAGTGATACAATGATGATATTTACGCACATTAATAATGATGAAGTCATGAAATTTACCTGCAAATGGATGGACATGGAGCCTATCATGCTGATTGAAACTAGTCAGAAGAGATCTCTATGGATCCAGAAGAGAAGAAATATGAGATACTCAAGACATTAGACAAGCTACCTGCCAACTGGAAATACCTGCTTGCAACTATATAAAGGTATCAAATAAATTTCTGTCATGTTAAAATGCTAAAATTTGGAACTTCACATCTACCTATGATGCCCCCTGTCAGAATAATCCCTCAATAAAATCTCATTATTTAAAAAAAGAATAAAATAATGCAATACTTCAGTAATCTGCATTTCAATTAGATTATGATATATATATATAGATTACTTCTCTATATATAGAAAGATAGTATAGATTCAAATGTCAACTATACTATTTACTATACTATTGTCTGAAGAAAGCTAATGAATTTCCCTCCTGAACTATCCTTATAAACATAAGGAAAGGACATTGATATAGAAAACAGTGCAGCCTCAAGAGTTAATATTTACTTAGTGTCAAGTGTATTATATATACTTTGTAAATACTACTAATTGTGAAAGGTTGGTCACCCGATGGGGTGATCGGCTGGGAGCCTAGGAACTCTGCACCTGTCAAGGAAAACTGAGAGATCGGATCCATGCAAGAAACAAAGGGTTTATTAATTATTCAAGTATACTCTGGCTCTAAGCATGACCTCAAACAGTCAGCGGCTGAGAGGCCCCACGCCCCTTCAAGGGGGTCTTTTAAAAGAAAGTTCCTGCTGCTACAGAAAAGCCCACACATAACCATCCAATAGACTTTAAAGCATTGCATCAAGGTCTGCACACAGGCAGCCAATCACTTTGCAATAAGTCACCATCACATACTAACTGGGTCACACTCAATACTTTTTTCTATATTTGGTGTGGCTAGGCATACATGCGGGATTGCAGGTCAGCAATAGCTAGGTGCAGGAATGCAAGCCAGACTGGATACAGGATGTGGGGGGTTTCCCAACATCTGCCAGGGTGGGAAACAGGAATTCCTTCTGGGCCTTTTTGTTGTAGAAGCAGGATGAAAAGGTTACTTAGGCCCTAAATTGGTAACTTTCCATGAGTAGGCCTGCCCTGGTTGGAGAGGGGTTTGCTGGGTTGCTGCCTTCTTTCAATTGCTCTGTTAAAATTAGAGCCACAGCAGAGCCTGGCAAGCTACTCATGGTATATTCAATATGCCAAAAACAGTAACAATAATGAACCTCATTCCCAACGAATGGAGATGTTACTGGAGCCTGCTCGAGCAAATCGATGAACAATGGGAAGACAAGTGCCAAGTGACAAGTGATAATATCAGAGTTAGTTTTGTAACTTAACATAAAATGTTTTGCTGGTAACTTGAGAAGTTTAAAACCCATATTTTTTCCCTAAGCTCTCTAATGGTGATCAGGAGATCCAGGGAACTCACCAATTGGTGGTCAACTTGGTTAGTCATTCAGTGCAAGGGTCTGAGAATCTAAGGTGTTGGAACATACTGTCACCCAAGCAGCGCTCAGGGTACTAAATACCTTTGCCTGGCAAGGCTGAATGAATCATGTGGCGCTGGAAATCAAACCCAAGTCAGGTGCATGTGTTCCCTAGCTGTTATACTATCTCAAGGGGCGGGGGGGGGGGTGAGGGGGGGTTCTCCTAAAATCCATATATTTTTTACATCATTATATACTCTTTCCACTACTCAAAGACTGATAAATTTAAATATCACAATGCCCAGTGTTCAACTGACTATGAATTGAATTGAATATAAATTGAATACTGTTGGGTGACATACACTACTTTAAGTTCCAGCCACACTTAGCTTGCAGCCCCACCCACCTCTGCTAGGGAGGCTTTGAATCAGCAATGGTGCTTATAAATGCCAGAAGGCCACCTGAAGTGCTGCATTTCAATAGAGTTGTTTACCTGTATTCATCTCTAGATGGCCCAGCCCACAATGGGCCAGGCTGGGAAGTTTCAGGTAATTTCTATCTATAAAATAAGCTGGCAGAAGAGAGAAGGCCCTTTTTTACCATTTTTTGGCTTCCCTTGGTGTTTTGTTTCAACATCCCTCTCCTCACTCTGTTGGGCTTCAACAGGTGGTGGCAGCCATCTTGGCCTACATGTGGCTGGGTCCTAGCTAATAACCCAGAGTCCAGAGTTTTCCCTGCTCTTGGATTGTATATTGGAACCTGTGATAGTAAAACTTTTTTAAAACTGTGCTGGATTCCTGAATTTTTATCCATACCCCACTGGCTTTGGAGGTAGAAGGGAATTCACTTCCTGGTATTGTTGGGGGACCCCAGGGCTCCCTGGCAGAATACAATTGAATGTGACAATGCCAAACATCTTTATTACAACCAATATAAACTTTTTTAATCACTGTGAAACACAGAGTTACAAAGCTGTTCATTATCGGCTTCAGTCATACAATATTCTAACACCCATCCCTCCACCAGCATACATTTCCCACCACTAATGTCTGTAATTACCTTCCCACACCCCCCACCTCCAAGCTTATCTGGCACTTATCTCTCACTCTCTTTCCTTCTGAGCATTAAGTTTCGCAATACAGGTACTAAAAAAGTTGTCATATATATCCCTTTACCTACTTTCAGCACTCAATTTTTGTCCAGGGTGATCTTTTCAAGCTATGATTGCCTTAGTGGACCCTTCTATATCCCAAACTAGTTTATAACTGACATTGTTTTTAGACTCTGAAAGAATTTGAAAGTTGTTTTAATATCCTTAAATAACCTAAAGGACAATGATAAAGCAAAAAAGGATAGGTTCGCAAGCAGTGCTCAGGAAGCTGGAGAGCCACTCCGTATAATGACCATGTAAGCCATACATGTTTGATGTTGCAGCCTATGAATGCAGAGTTGCTCAGGCATTGTAGTATCAAGGTCCACAATGGTTACCCTGACATGCTTGGAGGCTTCCAAGGCCTCACTCAGAGTCACGTGGGAGTTTCTAGGGCTATTCCAACATGCTAAATGTTTTGTGTAGAGATGGAACCCAATCATGCAAAGGATGCATCCCTGACCCCCAACACTTTTGTTATCTTCCCTCCCCCTAAGTTTCTATTATATTATTGAAAATCACAGAGACAAAAAACATTGTATAGTGCTGGATGTCAATAGAGCAAATAATTATCTGAACAGCCTTCCACTCAACTAGTGAAATCCATGGTAGATATACCTGAAACTCAGGGCCTCAACTGTCCTATGAAATGACATCAATATATACTGCCTACCAGAGAGGCACTGAATATCACAAAATATTAGAAATAAAAATAAGAGGTTATTCTTGTTCTCCAGGTGATTGCTGCAGATGCTAATAAGAACCACATTCTACAAAGATAAAATGACAAGTAAAATCAATTTTGTGAGAACCATCTGCTAAAAATGCCATGGAATTATTAATAACTCTTGGTTTGGGAATTGGTGTGCAATGTGATTGTAAAGACAGTACCATTCTGTTATCTAGATTACTAGGACATAAATAGTTAAAGCTTTTCTCTATATATTTATATTCTGAAAGAGAGAGAAGGATCAAGAGAATACCAAATGCTGTCATCCTGAAATAACAGGCAGTGCAAACTGATAGGTTATACACACAGCACTGAGGTGCTGCATAAATACCTCTGAGTTGTTGCATGAATACATACAGAGGATAATTCAGTCAATAAGATTTATTCATTCTTGGCAGTAATAAATATTTTAGTGCTATCTTTACTAAATGTCTACTTTAATTTTTATCCCCTCAGAAGAAAGTACTGCTAATGTATCAATTGAAGCAACAGAGCACCCATTTAATGTGTTTTCTTTAACACCTATCATTTCTAGTGTTTTAGGAAAGAATTATCCACTGAAGAAAAGCTGTTCTTATCTCTTATCGACAGCCATAGAAATAATTTGCAAAGAAGATTTCTACAAAATGAAAATGTAATGTCTGAAAGACTTAAGCCTCACAAAGCAAACATTTTAATTTTCATTTTATTTTATTTGGATTTTTATCAACTTAATAATCTTCAAGATAATCTTTCACCATTTTATTCTTGAAAAAATAGTACAAATGGTACAATATACTGAGTATAGACAGTATCATGTCACTTCACTTGTCTTTTTCGTTGTTCATGAATTTGCTCAAGCGGGCACCAGTAACATCACCATATGTCCTGTTACATGCTAGTGTAGCCCAAGGGCATCTGCTCGCTCCAGGAATATGAAGAGCCTCAAACCATTCCTTCAGGTCATGGGAATAAGGTCTGTAATTGTTACTAGTTTTTGGCATATCAAATACGACACAGGTAGCTTGCTAGGCTCTGCCTTGCAGGTGTTATACTCTCAGACATACTGTCTTATAGACAGTATAATGGTAAATAAATTACTCAAGAGAATTAAAAAATAAGTTAAGGAATTAGATCCTCATCAATATGCAGTTTTCTTAAGTCCAATGATAAGATACTAAAAAAGAAAACTGGTGCCAGAGAGATAGTACATATAAAATTTAACATTTTAATTTTATCAAAATTTTATGCTCCACTTGTCATTGCAATTTTATTTTGTTGCTGTACAAATTTAAATACAAGAGTTTTCTGATGATATGAGTGTTATGTTTTGCTTTTTCAAAAATTCAGATAAGCGAATAAAGAAGCACAAATTACAGGGCATCAATTCCATAGCAATATTAAGCGTCTATAAGACAAAGATACAACTTGAATTTACTCATAGAAAATCATCAGTAAAATCTACACATATTATATTTATAGCTTAATGGTATTTTTTTTCAATTTCAGCTACTGTTTCAAAACACTGCAGAACAATTCTGAAATTCTTATTATATAATATTTAAACATCATAATTTAAATATCATAATTCTGTGTTGTCATGGAGAATTGAATTAAAACATAATGTAGTTCTCATGAATGTTTAGGATTTTGGCAAATCAATATATCAGATTCAGCGTTCCAACCCTTCACCTACCAGAGTGTCTGCTTCTTTCACCACTGTCCCAGGGTCTTTTAAGCCAAGATTCCCCTCCTGCTGCTCCCCATCATGTTCCTTAGGCCAGTTCTGAAGTTGTTGCTTTTGGATATGTGAGTTCCTTTACTATGCTTCTTTATATCCCACATATGAGAGATCATTCTGCAGTTGCCCCCTCCTCTGACATTGCTCAGCATGATGTCTCTAGTTATTTCCATGTAGTAGAAAATTACATGATCTTTCCCTTTTTTAAAATTGTACATATATAGCAGTTTCGTTATCTGATCATCTGCTCTTGAGCTCTTGAATTGTTTCCAGATTTTGGCTACTATAAACAGTGCAGCAATAAATGTAGGTGCACAAATGTCTTTGGAATAGTTTTGAGGCCCTTGGGACAGATGTACAGAAGTGGGATTCGAGTGGTATTGAGGATTTTTGAAGAGTTCCCATATTGTTTTCCCAAAAACAGTTGAACAAGTCTATATTATACAGCAACAGTAGATGAGAGTTCATTTTTTGTACATAGCACAAATGTTGGTTCCTTTGTTCTTATGTGTGCCACTCTGATCTCAGAAGTAAAGCATGGTTGGTCCTCATTCATATTTGATGGGGAGCTAGACATTTTAAACTCCACAAATGTAAAAATATTATGCCTCAAAACACAGTTTGGTAACTGAAACACAATGGTTATTTGATATGTAAGTTAAATTTAAAAATTTGAAAATTACATAATTATCATGCATCTAAGATTAGCAAATCACTGTCACTGTATCACTGTCTCCCCGTTCATCATTGATTTGCTCGAGCGGGCACCAGTAACATCTCCATATGACCTATCTCATGCAAGTAGAGCCCAAGGGCACCTGCTTGCTCCAGGAACATAAAGAGCCTCAAACCATTCCATCAGGTCATGGGAATGAGGTCTATAATTGCTACTGGTATTTGGCATATCAAATACGACACAGGTAGCTTGCCAGGCTCTGCCATGTGGATATTAATATGATATAAATATATTTACCAGTGTTTCACTAATTGTGGGAAATGTAAATGCCAGGCTAGAACTGAACATTTAGTGTATACACAAAGGGATTCATATGATAATCCCTAAATGTCTGTAGGGCAAGCCACAAGTGTAAGAAAAGAGAGAGGGAGAGAGAGAATGAGAGAGAGAGAGAGAGGAGAGAGAGAAGAGATAAGACAGTGGCTGAGGAGCTTGCCTCACATACAACTGACCCTGATGCAATCTCTAGCACCCCAGATGGTCCCATGAACCCTACCAGGAATAAGTCCTGTGCATAGTTGAATGTGAACCAAAAAGCAAACAAACAAACAAACAAACAAACAAATAAATAAATAAATAAATAAAGTTTTTTAAAAGAGGAAGCTGAGAGTACCCTCCTGAAGACAGCTGCACTGTGAGGCTGGCCTGGAGACAAGGACACAGAGGCAGAACCTGAGCACGAGAGTCAGCAGAGGCAGGGCTGGGGCGGGATTCTAGGCCAGGGAGGCGGCTCAACAGGACAACCACACTGACCCTGCACTGGCCTGGTTCGGGCTCATACCAGCCAGAACAATGAGCAAATGCCAATGCAATTTTTTAATCGGTTAAAAAGCACTGTTTCTATAGAAATTACTTTCTCTTCACAACCTTTCTCAAGCTAAAGGTTGTGTAAAGAAAGTAATAAAAAGATGTTGTATAATAATTTTTGAGGGCTCTACCTTTCGTTAAAGCCAAAAATGAAAAAAAAGTGCTGTTTCTACCCTTGTCATAAGTTATTATAATATGTTAGGTTAAAGTTTTCAAATTTTCATTTATATAAACTTCTAATGAATCTGTTGCAGATATTGGAAAATGATCCAATAGAGAAAGGAAGTTCTATTTTTATTATTTCCAAATATATAGATGGAGAACATGGCATGTCAAAACTATTATGTTTTATACATTAGCCAAGAATATATGTGAAGGGGACTAGAAATGACTTAAAAGGCAATTGTCTGCACATAGCTTAAATGCAGTAGTTTTTGGTTTAATTTCCAGTACCTCACAGTGCCCTGAGCACATCACTCTTGGAGTAACATCCTTCCCATCACACACAAATATGCTTAACTGAATTGGGGGAATCTCAACAAAATTCTACAGAGAAGGCATTAGTCAGCATCTATCACTGATACTATCACTGAATGGTTCCATAATATATAGAAAAAGGAACTGCCTGGGTTACCAGTTGAGAGGGCAATTCATGGGAAACACAATGTGTTTAGAATTACTTAAGGACCACTCTTATTATTCATTCAAGTGATTACATGGGAGTGGGGGTGTCTCCACAATATGCAAGAGAAGAAAGAGAGAGATAGAGAGAGAGAGAAGAGAGAGAGAGGAGATAAAGAAACTGCCATAGAGGCTGACTAGGGGTGGGGAGAGGGAATCGGGGACATTGGTGGTGGGAAATGGGCACTGGTGGAGGGATGGGTGCTGGAACACTTGTATTTGTAATTGTATATCTCACGGTGGTATAATAAAATATTTTAAAAAAGATGGAGGAATAGGAAAAAAAAGAATTTTCTTCTGGCCTTAGAATCACTATACCCACAAAATAAAATTAACATCTCTGAAGCCAAAATCATAGGAGATTCTTTTTTTTTCTTTTTGGGTCATACCCGCAATGCTCAGAGGTTACTCCTGCCTCTTTACTCAGGAATTACTCCTGGTGGTGTTCGGGGGGACCACATGAGATGCTGGGGATCCTACATGGGTCTGCCACATGCAAAGCAATTAGGTGAGGTGCTGGGATAAATTACCTGAGGGTATTTGATCCTTCCTGCCAGGAGAAGTTACAATTAGCTTATAGCTTCTCCCAGCTCTGCTAGGAGGCTTTGAATTAGCTCTGGGTCCTTGTAAACAGCCAGATGGTCTCCTGAAGTTGCTACATTTCTATAGAGCTATTTTCTTGTTTGCATCTCTAGATAGCCCAGCCCATTCTGGGGAGTTTGGGCGGATTTCTAGCTATAAAATAAGCTGCAAGAAGAAAGAAGCTCTCTTTTTCCCCTTTTGCCATTTCGGCTTCCCTTGGTGTTTTGCTTCTTGGTCCTCTCCATTCTCTGTTGGGCCTCAACATGTGGTGGCAGCCATCTTGGCCTATACCTGGCTCTTCATATTCATGAATCAACCAGATGCCATTGGGCTACATTGGCACGTGATAGGGTCCAATGGAAATGTTACTGGCGCCCGCTCGAGCAAATCGATGAGTAACGGGATTCAAGTGATCAAGTGACAAATATAGGCAGATATAAAAGACTGCGAGAGCTGCTACTTGCTCTCCCTGTGCCCAGCCGCTCACAAGGAGCCCAGGAGAGATGGCGGGTTCTAGCCCTGGCCCGCCAGCCCAGCAGAGCCTTGCAACAAGCCAGACGACCCCCCACTCCATGAGGGCCTCCATTTTCCACATCCGACTTCTCTCTCGTCAGAACTCCACCCAGCAGACCAGCCTATCACGCGGTTCATCATTAAATGCTGGACTTAGAGATGACTGCAAGAGTATGCTACCTGCACGGCAGAGCCTGGCAAGCTACCCGTATTGTATTTTATATGCCAAATACCAGTAACAATTATAGACCTCATTCCGGAATGGATTGTGGCTCTTTATGTTCCTGGAGCAAGCAGATGCCCTTGGGCTCTACTAGCATGAGACAGGACATATGGAGATGTTACTGGGGCCCGCTCGAGCAAATCGATGAACAACGGGAAGACAGTGATACAGTGATACAGTTATATATTGCTGGGTATGACCCCCAAACAATATATATATAATAGTATAGTATACACTATATATACTATAGTATATACTATATATACATATATATTGGATTTATATATATGTACATATATACATATAGGTATACTTATATATTGTATATAATTATATAATTTATATAAATCATATAACATAATATGTATATACTCTATATACTATACAATATATAATACATTATACAATATATAATATATACCAGAAAAATATATTCCTGAAATTGCACAGGGTACCACATGAGATGTTGAGGATCGAATCTGGATCAGCTGTGTGCAAAGAAAACACCCTACCCACTACATTGTCTTATCCCATGATGTGGAAAGTATTTTGTGTGTCTTTAGAGATCCTTCCCTTCCAGCTAGATCCAAGCAGCCTCCACACCAGACCTCTGCCATATTAATGGGTGTACCACATCTCCTGCAGCACATATATGCTGTGAGATAACAAATCTATTAAGCAATTGTCATACTTCTCCCAATTTTATTTCTGATCACTGTTTTAAGAAATGTAGTGAAGGAAAGTAGAATCCCCAGTCTAATCCTACAGAGCATTCTAAAGTATCTAACTACAAAGTCTTAGCACAGCAAGAGCATTGAAATACCAAAAAGGGAAGTTGAAGTAGAAGCTAACCAAGTTCATTGAGTAAGAAGAATAACATGGAAGACACAAGCAATACTAGCCAGCTCTATAAACACTCTGAAAATAACTTTAATGACACTGTGGTGAAGATGTGTGATGAACTCAAAGAAACAGTAGCACAGGTTATTATCAATATATAATAAAACATGATATTCACAAAGAGAAAATTACAAATAGAAATAACAGACTGAAGAGTATTTTGGTTATATATATATATATATATATATAAAACTAATGATATATTAGGAAAAATGAAGTTATGAAATTTGCCTATAAATGGATGGACATGAAAAGGATCATGTTGAGTGAAATTAGTCAGAAGGAAAGAGAGAGACATAGAATCACTGCATTTATTTGCATGACATAAATATATCAAGTGATCTTACCAAAAGTGGAAATTACCACAAACGTGTGGGAGTCAGAGGTTAGGTACGATAGAGAAGGGAACATGTGTGAATAAATGTCAAAAGGGCTGATACCAACATAGAACTGAGTACTAAATACAGGCAAAAAATGCACATGATGGCTTCTAGGTGTATGTAGTGCAATCCACAATGTGTAAGAGAAGGGAAAGAGAGAGAGGGAGAGAGAAAAGAGATAAAGAACCTGCCATTTGGGCAGGCTATGGGAGGTGGGAAGGAATTGGGGACATTGGTGGTGGGAAATGGGCACTGGTGGAGGGCGGGGTGCTGGAACACTATGTGACCGAAACCTCCAAACATGAACACCGTTGTAATTGTATATCTCACGGTGGTATAATAAAATGTTTAATTAAAAAATTAAAAAACTAATGATATAGACGCAAATATATGCGTGTATATATATATCATAACATATGCATAAAACAAGCTCTAAACAACAAAATTACAGAAGCTGAGCAAAGATCAAAAAGCTCCAGGATGAGATGCAGGAAGAGAGCAGAAGATGGAAAAGTCTGAAAAGGAATAAATGGTACACCAGAAAACTTAGGGATGAGCTCAAGAGGGACAATGTAAGCACAAATGTGATGAAGTTAAAAAGTTAAATCATAGTTAAGGAAAATGTGGTGAAGAAGCCATCGTTAAGATATTCTGAAGGTTTATTAAACAGGAAGGTCCATCGTCAAGATATCCTGAAGGTTGATTATACAGGAAGGCCAAATAGTCCCAGCAAAAACTAACTAAACTAGAACTGACTAAACTAAAATTCCCTGATACACAGTGCTCAGAATGGTAAAAAACCAAAGAAGCAGACTAAAGCAACAATATTAGAAAAGGAACTTACATACTAAGGAAAGCCCAAACGATTCATTATTTTTTCTTTTGCACTAAAGTGACCCTGTCTTATATTTCATCTTTTCTATGCTGTGCTGTCCCTGGTCTCTGCAAAACCAAGTCTTTAAAGTTTGGCACTTAGTGCCTCTAACATTAACAATACAGATTTTAAACTTATTACTAAACATTTTTCCCTGAGGATTTTCTATATTTTCTAGTTGCTACCAGTCAAATTTGTCATACATCCATGTTTCTGATAATTATTCTCATCAATCACTTGATCACTTGACATCCTGTATTCATCTATTTGCTTGAGCGGGCGCCAGTAACATTTCCATTTGACCCTATCACGTGCCAGTGTAGCCCAATGGCATCTGCTTGCTTCAGGAATACGAAGAGCCTCAAACCTTTCATTCAGGGTCTTGACGAAGAAGTCTGACCATCTTGTAGGTGGGCAGCCATGTGATCTTTTGACTGGATCCCGTGGGATCCAGTCAGTAATGTCTCTAGTCCAGCAGTCCTCTCCAAATCACATTACATGTCCAGCCCATCTGATTTTCAATGCTTGGCAAACAAGACAGTGTCGCTGACTCTGGAACAGCGACTGAGGTCAGAACCCCGGATTCCTTCTCTCACTTGAGTGAGGCGTGATATTCCAAGCATAGCTCTTTCGATTCCTCTTTGGGAGACCAGAACAGCATTCTCATCCTGCTTTTGTAGGGCCCAGGTCTCTGAGGCATATCTTAATGCAGGGAGAATGGTGGGGCAGTCGAAGGGATGTGTCCGAGCCGGAAATTCTTTTTCCTTTTTGCTATTTCTCCGATGCTTTTTTTTTTTTTTTTTTTTTTGCTTTTTGGGTCACATCCGGCAATGCTCAGAGGTTACTCCTGGATCTGCTCTCAGGAATTACTCCTGGCAGTGCTTGGGGGACCATATGGGATGCCGGGATCGAACCCGGGTCAGCAAGGCAAACACCCATTCCATGCCACTCTCTTCCTCCTGTGCAGCTCAGGTTTTAGGTCATTCATCATGTTGACTTCTCGACCTAGATAAACTTAACTGCTGCTTTCGGAGATGTTTGTTCCATTGAGAGTGAATGGGCTGTCTGGAACTAGTTCATTTCTCATAAACTTATTTTTTTGAGATTCAGCTGTAGACCTACCTTTCCACATTCTTGCTCAAAATCAGCCAGCATTAGTACTGCTTAGCTAATGTTTGGTGTTATTAGAATGATGTCATCAAGCGAAGGTGGTGTAGTTGCCAACTGTCTATCTTTACTCCCATTCCTTCCCATTCTAATTGTTGCATGATGTTCTCGAGGGTGGCGCTGAAGAGTTGTGGTGAAATGGTATCACCCTGCCAAAACTCTCTTTTGAGATTGATGATCACTTCTTTGTAGAATGTGGTGAGGTCCTGTGGTGAATCCGTAATACAGCTCACGAAGGATCTTGATGTATTGGGTTTGAATGTCCTGTTTGGCTAGGGCTTCGTTGACAATTTTAGTCTCCACAGAATCAAAGGCTTTCTTTAAATCAATGAACATGATTTAAAGGCATCTGGAACTCCCTACAAACTTCAATGAGCTTGGTTACTGTGTGGATATGGTCTATTGTGCTGAATCCTTTTCAGAAGCCAGCTTGCTCGCATGGTTGTCCTTCATCTAATGTTCTGCTAATCCTGTTCAGGATGATAAGAGTGAATAGCTTGTAGATGACAGACAACAGGCAGATGGGTGATAGTTGCCAATGTCATGGATGTCTCCCTTCTGGAACAGAATTGTCCTGCTGATTTTCCATTGTTAGGGCACCCTGCATTCAGACAGGTAGCGTCTGAAGAGCCGAGCCAATGTATTGAGGAGTACAGAAGGCAGATTCTTCAGGTGTTTGGTTCTGTCTTTTTTCTGGGCCTGGTGCTATTCCCTTCTTTGCTGAAGGAATGGTTGTCAGATTTTAGAAGGGAGAACGTTGGGAACAATATATCTATCCTGCGGAATTTGGTATGTGGGCAGGTGGACGTGGCTATCAAAGAGATTGAGTAGAAGTCATGGATAATCTCCATTTCCTTTCTGGAAGATGTGATAGATCCATCAGGACATTGGAGGGCAGTCATCTTGGTCTAATAGTTGGCGAAGGACAGGTGGGCGTTGCAAATCAATAGCCATTCTAATCAATAACCATTCATTAAAAATAGCATCATTCTTTAATATTATCTGTTTGCCCAGTTATTCACCAGATACATTTATCCTCCTTCTCAATTATTTCATTCATTAGGTATCAAAATTTTGGTGTCCAAAATATCCCTTTAAGAGCCCTATATTTGCAGATTATCAGTGAACGTAATTAGGGTCAAGCTCATCTCTAACACTTTCTTCAAAATATTCTCAAATTTTTAATGTTTTTTTAATTCCCCACAGGTAAGAGCTAAAATTAGATAGTTTGAACTGAATTTTGAATACACTTATTCTCTAATGCAACTGCTTTTTTAAAAGTTAATCCTGTCTGAACAGTTTGTTTGTTGCATTTTTACATATACAGGTTCTGCTATCAGTGGTCTTAACCCTGATATGAATCCTCACTTTTCAAATTCAGTTTATCTTTGCTCCTGCTCCCCTGATTATTTTCCACACTTCCATAATTTTTATGCACAATTCTTAATTTTGGCTACTAGTTTAGTTCACAAATTTAATATAATATGACAATGACAAAAGGATTTGTTTAGGATTTACTGAGTGAGTTAGATGTTTGTAAAAGATATTGAATTAAATATATTAATTATGTGAAATACAGCAAATGAGAAAAAGGATAAACACAGTAAAATTAGAAACTTTACTGAAGGTAAACTTACCAGAGAAGACACTAGGTATCTTGGAAAGAAAGCTTTTGACAGTTCGAATAGGAATTCCATTTTTTTTCATCTTGCATGCGTGCAATGACATCTTCCATCTAAAGCCCAATAATAAAAGAATAAAACCATTTAAGAAGTTGAACTTTTTGAGATAAACCCAGTTTAATAAAAAGATTATATACTACTTTTTTAACCAAGTAAGAATAATGCCATATTCTTACCTTTTCGATCCTGTCACATTAATATTTTCAGTTTGGTTAAACATTACAGAAAATGAAAGATAAAATTAAGAACACTTTAGGGCACATTAAATTATTTTAGTAATTTTCACCTTCAGTAAGGCTTTCTTTCCTGGTTTTATATACTTTAATTATAAATATTTAAATAAAAGAGCATTTTTACTTTCATAAATCATTTTTCTAATCATAGCCACACTTCATTAATGCTAGGAATACTGCATTCAACTTAAAATGGAAATAGAAGCCTCCAAAACATCTGCTTTTTCCCTACTAGTGAGCATTCCCATATTTTGTTTTAACATAGTAAACATTTAAAAGCTGTCTACCGGGGTCGGGCCATAGCACAGTGGGTAGGGTGTATGCTTTTCACACGGCCGACCTGGGTTCGATCTCCGGCATCCCATAATGTCCCTGAGCATTGCCAGGAGTAATTCCTGAGTGAAGAGCCAAGAGTAACCCCTGAGCATCGCCTGTGTGACCCAAAGAGGAAAAAAAAAGCTGTCTACCAAAACAGTTCTAAATTTACAGCAACTTTCATCTCTATTACCCAGGTCATCTCTGAAATAGCCTATTGAATGTACATGCCACATCACACACATTCACACAGAATCATAATAAATTAAATATTTACTCAAAATTTCTACTCATTAGGGCAGTTTCAGTGTTCAGAGGTTGTGCTTTTATAAAGTAGTTTGTAAAGACTTTTATAAAGTGGAATTTAGTTCTCCACCCCCAAAGTTTTAGGGGTTGATGTGAGTGTCTTGCTATATCAGAAAATCCTGATTTCACACATGTAAAGCAAACTGTAACATTAACCACATTAAATTTTTAATTTTAATCACAGTCTCAGAATTTATGTGCTTCTAAGCATGTGGTATACATATATACACAGACATATAAAAGTTTGTAATTCGAAAGTTAAAGTCTATTCATTTACTTATTCTACCAATAACTAAAACCAAGTTTGGCAGATATGCACCCCAGAAAACTCAGGTGGTTCTGAAAGTTCAGATATTCTTTGTTCTTTCCTTTTCATATATAGGGAGCAAGAAGCAAGAGGGGACGTTGAGAGAGAACAAAAGAGAGAGAGAGAGAGAGAGAGAGAGAGGAGGCAAAGTGCCTGCCACAGAGGCAGGCTAGAGAGGGGGAGGGAATCAGGGACATTGGTGTGGCAAATGGGCACTGGTGGAGGAGTGGTGCTGGAACACTGTATGACTGAAACCCAAACATGAACATCATTGCACTTGTATATCTCACAGTGGTATAATTTAAAAAATTTTAAAAATATAGTGGCCACTTAAAAGCCATTTCAACTTGGTTGTAAGAACCTGTGAGTCTCTGCTGAATTTGAACCCTGATAACCTGCAGTGATGTGGAGTTCCTCAGCTCACTACAGAACACAATTGGGAACAGATAATGACCAAAACAATGGATGGTGAAGCTTGACACTGAACTGCAGCTTAGTCTATCTGAGAATGTCACAACATACATGAAATCACCACTCAGACACAGCAGGACTTCCTATCAAACAGAATTATTTAGAACCCTACAGGAGGCCCTCTCCTTGGAGCTTATCCTGGAGACTTAACAATACTTAACACCTTGACTAATCAACTGAGCTACTGGGTGACAGTAGGATGAGTTCCTATTCTTCATTTGACACGTTCTTATAAATGCCCCTGCAACTCAGGAATTCATCACTGATTCAAACATACTACTAGGCCTTGTATGTATGAGAATGAATGTAATATAGTTCCTGCTTCAAAAACAAGCTATAATTATTATTGATATTAATGATGAAATGTGAAAAAAATTTCTTAGCTTAGTTCACAGTTATATTAATATTGATATCCAGTTTTCAATTAATTGTTATGCTACAGTTGTTTTTTTTAAATGTTAGCATCTGGAATTGAAGAAACTTTATCAGAATATAGGGGTTTCTATAGTATATTTGTATCTTTGTGTCTATAATTATTTCACAATAAAATGTTTAAGGAAAGGAGAGATAGTGGAGGAGTTAAGAGGTTTGCCTTAAATGCTGTTGACTCCAGCTGGAATCCTCAACACTGCACATGGTCTCCTGGACACTGCCAGCAGTGATCCCTAAGCACAGCCATTGATGATCCCTGAGCACAGTCAGGAATAAGACCTGAGTATCATTGGGTATGGTTCAAAAACCAAACAAGAAATATCACACTCTAAATGTTTTCTCAATGTATTAGCAAATTTCTCTAATAGTGAAGAGTGGTTTTCCACCCAGAAATGTTATTTGCCTGGATAAGCATTATTGAATTTATTAGCTTGAGGGATAATCAAATACATGAGAAGAATGATTTATTTTAGTTATATAAATCTGCACTTAACAGGAAATTTTTCTCATAATTGTACATGTTACTTTGAACAAGTTACCTTCCAAGGTTTAGTTTTCCCATCTAAAAATGTTGATATTTATAACTCTTTTACAATGCACATAAAATTGCTTGGGACTTAAGTAGCTGGTATTAAGTATATAGTTAAACAATATGTTTTTGGACTTAAATGTCCATTGTTGGGGATGTGCTTTCTGTATACTTTTTTTTTCATCTGGTGGAAAAAAAGTGCTTTCTTTGAAGTACTATTACGCTTACTTCTGCAGCTTCTTTCAGTCTTTTACCTCACTGTCCTTTAGGGAAATTGAGTAACCATGTAGATTTGCAAATTAGAACTTGACTTATGGGAAACTCCTTTTCTCTTGAGAAGCTCATGTCGAACTATGCTAATATGGAGAGGCCTGTCCTAGAGGATAAGTAGATCTGTGAGAGTGGGTTACCGAATTAAACTTTTATGTCTCTGGAAATACTCATCAGAAATAACTATCAAAAATCAGTGATATTGTGACCTCTACCATTGGTTGGGATAGTTCAACGGTCTCAAACTTCAGATAGAGAAGGAAGTTTTGTTTTTAAATAAGGTCCAACAAAGACTTCAATAATAACCAAATGTTGCATGTAATAGCTGATAAAAATACAGAAACAAGTATGTAGACATGCTTTTATATTTTTTACTTTATTTTTACTTCATTCCTATGCCAGTCATTCACCTAATGCACATTCAGAAATGAAGACTAAGCTGCTTTTCTTCAGTCTGTAAACCCTTGTATTATCAGCTTAATGGCTCAATAAAGGTCAGGTCAGAGAGACATAAAAATTCTTTTCACTTCCATTTTAATTATCTAAGCACCATGATTGTGACAACACTCACATTCCTAGTAGGGGTAAAGGGGTGGCTTATTTAAAACCATCAATATGGGCAGAGTTGCTTTCCCTGCAGAGGAAAACCACCTCATCTTGTTGATTATAAAAGGAGTGTTGCTAAGAATCTGAATTAAAGGTGAACTTTGTGTATGCATATTATTTTTAAAATTTTCTGAGTTATAATTTTTACAGAAAAAGTTATAGTTTATGTATAAATATAATATTCATTAAATGCACTGAAAAATGTGATCATGAAAATATTTTAAACTGGTTTATCTTTATCCATTGCAGTTTTCCAATTAACCTTATCAAGGGATAGAAAATTAAAAAAATAAGAAAACAACGTGATTGACGGCAAGATGGCAATAGTGCAGCAGCAAGCACCAGAGCTGGTAGAGGTGAAACAGCTCTCAGAGATGAACAGCAGATGAGGCCAGAAACTTTCTGAGAAAGTAAATGTGGTTGCCCGTAGATATCCTGGTTCAGGGAGAACATCATTTAACGAAGCCAGCTGGTTGCCGGTACTGAAATGCTGACCTGAAGTGGCCAATGATGGCAGTAATGCATTCTCCAGCTGGCAGAGCTCCCACGGCTTGAGGTGCTGTATGTGATGATAGTTCTGATATGTCTGAAAAGGGCTTTTACTGTCCAACTTGGCAATGCTGTGGAGCACAGGTACTGAGGTCCGGGAGGAGGCAAGACACTCCATTCCCAGTAACCCACTGTGATTCACAGTGCCAGCACAGTGCCTGCTGCCATTTCCTTTCTGGACCAGCCCGGGGTGCCTGCAACACACAATGGAAGAAAACTCTCCAGAGTTCCAATAGTCAGGAGACTCAGGATGGGGGTGTGCTGGACTGGAGGCTCAGCCCACCCAGGGAACCCAAGCCTTGAAAGGCAGTGGCCACATCTCCAGTCATAGTCTTAACCAGGTTTGTGGTCACTGAAGAGACAGGGGTCATGAAGAAGCAGCTCCACCAGCAGATCAACCTGGACCGGAAGGGGCAAAGTCACCAGCAGTCAGAGGGTGCCCTAAGGCATCCTGATACTCCAAAATTGCTGCAGTACCCCTGACCAGTCTACAACAATGCAAGACTAAGTCTTCTGAGAAGTTAAACCACCAAAAGTTAGGTATGTTGGGAGCCACACTCACAAACTGCCTCAGGCTTAACCATACAAGCTCACATACTGTCCATACTCTAGAAACTCATAAATAAACCTAGGAGATCAAAAGCTGCAGTTAAGAAGCTCCTTTACCAGCCAGGATCCAGAAACTCATATATGAGTCTTGAGAGAGATCAACAAGTGACAGAGATGCTCCTGGGACGTACACCTAGGGCACCTTGGAAGGAGATGGGTTTGGGTCTGGCCCATCCAAACAGAGACCTAGCAATTTACATGACAATCCCTAAACGTCTGTAGGGCAAGCCACAATGTGTAAGAACAGGGAGAGAGACAGACTTGATCACTTGATCTCTTGAATCCGTTATTCATCCATTTGCTTGAGTGGGTGCCAGTAACATTTCCATTGGACCCTATCATGTGCCAATGTTGCCCAATGGCATCTGCTTGATAAAGGAATATGAAGAGCCTCAAAATGTTCCTTCAGGGTCTTGACAAGGAAGCCTGACCATCTTGTAGGTGGGCGGCCACGTGATCTTTTGACATCCCATGGGATCCAGTCAGTAACAGCTCAAGTCCAGTGGTTGTCTCCAAATCGCATTATATGTCCAGCCCATCTGATTTTCGATGCCTTGGCAAATGAGACAGTGTCACTGATTCTTGAATAGCAATGGAGGTCAGAACTCAAGATTTCTTCTCTCACTTGAGTGAGGCGTGATATTCCAAGCATAGCTCTTTAATTCCTCTCTGGGAGACCCGAATAGCATTCTCATCCTGCTTTCATAGGGCCCAGGTCCCTGAGGCATATGTTAATGCAGGGAGAACGGTGGAGTCAAAGAGATGTGCCCGGAGCCGGAGTTTCTTTGTCCTTTTATCTATTTCTTCAATGCCTTTGAAGGCATTCCATGCAGCTCACTTCCTCTTGCGCAGCTCAGGATTTAGGTCGTTCATCATGTTGACTTCTCGACGTATGTACACATAACTGCTGCTTTCAGAGATGTCTGTTCCATTGAGAGTGAATGGGGCCTCTGGAACTAGTTCATTTTTCATAAACATAGTTTTCTTTAGATTCAGCTGATAGACAAGAAAAACAAAAGTGCCTGTTATAGAGGCAGTTTGGGGGCGGGGGAGGGAATTTGATGGCCCTGGTGGTGGGAATAGGGGAACTGGTGGAGGGACAGATGCTGGAACAATATTGTCAGTGAGCACTGGACTCCCTGACCAAATCCGGTAGTAGGGTACTGAAGTTCCCTTTGTGCTTCAGCACATCAACAGTCATTGGACAGAGAAAGATGTGAAAATCGAGTAAAGTTTCAAAAAGACTTTACTCACACTTGTTCTGGTATACAATCCAGTAACAGGAAAACCCCAGACTTTAGGTTCCTAGCTGGGCCCCAGCCATGTATAGGTTTAGAATCCTAGGCCAAGAAGGCCACTGCAATGTACTAAGTCCCAACAGGGAAGAGAAGGGAGAGAGGAGGCAAAGGACGAAGAGGAAGAGAGAAAAAGGTGAAAACACATGGTAGAAAGCAGGCTAAACTTTTAAAACTTTTCAGCTAAGACCGGCCCACATCAATGGAAAGCAGTTATGGTCAATTCCCCTCAGAAAACTTCTCTGAGGACCTTACCTAGTCCCATTGAAATTTTAATATTGCCCCAGCCAAGATCTATCTGCCTTGGAAGTGTCACTACAGGCCCTATGTAGAGTGGAAGAAGGGCATGTGTCTGGACAAATGAATATACTACAGCCAGGTATATATTTCTCCAAGCCTTCACAAGATTCTTGTTTTCACTTCATTGTTTTTTTATATATTAGCCTTTAGACTTATTAGAGAGCTACGCTTGCTTTCTTGGAGGCAAACAGCATTTCTCTCTGGTCTAATTACTTAAAGATCCAATGTGGCCACGTAGATCTAACTAGTCCCACAATGATTGTGGTAGCATAAAAGAAAATATTTATACCAAACTAACACAGAATACATAGTAAGATATACTGCCACATAAAGTCATAGATTCAAACTGATTTCCACCCATTAACTACAAAGTAGTCTGCAGGAGGTAACTCCTGGCAAGATGCAGAGGCTCTGGGCAACAGTGTACTGCAACACAATGTATGACTGATACCCAATCATGAATGTCTTTGCAATTGTATATCTCATGGTGGTATAATAAAAAATTAAATTAAAAAAAACTGAGCCTATCAGCTGAAAAACTCCACATCCCACAATCACTGTCATGTTCAAGGCCAATCTCTACTACTCAGACAAGCTCCTCCCAGAAATTAATCTGTTGCAAAACTCAGGTATGTAGACTTTATGATTGAAATCCCCAGGCTTTCAAGGACTCAGGGAAGGGGACCTCCTCTCAATCTGCTGTTCTTCCAGAAGGTCTGGCAGGCATGTCCACAAACCAATAATCGCATCTAAAAGCCATGATCCAGAGACTCATATATAAATCTCAAGAGGGCTCAACAAGTGGGAGAGATACTCCCAGTCTGCCAGGCTGTATATCTAATTCATCTCAGAAAGGTACGGGTTTGGGTCTGGCCTGTCAAAATTGAGCCCTAGCAGCCAATAAACTCCACAATTGTTTGCCATGTTCAAGACCAGTCTCCACCACTCAGACAAACCCCTCCCAGAAATTAATCTGTTTTGGGTCACATCTGGCTCAGGGTTTACTTGTGGCTCTGCATTCAGGAATTACTCTTGGAAGTGCTCAGGGGGCCATAAAGGATGTCAGGGATCAAATCTGGGTCAGCTGCTTGTAAGGAAAACTCGCTAACTACTGTGCTATCACTCCAGCCCTGAGAGTACAGATTTTTCAATCCAATCTAGAAGAATAAAAAAAGAGTGATATCTGGGATTGAACCTAACAGAGAAAGTGAAAAAAAGTGTCACACCAAAAACTTAAATACATTACAAAAATGTAGATGACACAAATGGAAAGACATGCTTTGTTCATGAATTAGAAGATATTAAAATGGTCATCTTGACCCAACATACACAAGAAAAAAAGTTCATTATTACTCATAATGGTAATGAAAACAAATTAAATTAAAATTGAAACAAGCTATTATTTAACATCTGTAATGATGATTTTTTATTCAAAAAGCCACAAACACCAAAAAATCGTGGAAAAAAGGAGAAAATGAATCCTTTACCATTGTAGTGGCACTGAAAAGTATTTTAGTTTCACACAGAATGGGCCCTGCTAAGCACTAGAAATTTGCAAAAAAATTGAAAATAAAAACCACCATGTAATCTATTAATTCTACTTGAAGGTATTTATCTAAAGAACACAATATCACTTATTTTTAAAAAATAGATATCTATGCTCACTGCTGTACAATTTACAATAGTTAAAATGTAAAAACAATATCCACTGATAGATAAGGAAGATGTTATATGCACATGTGCGGAAAACAGCTGAGGTGCCCCACACAAAATCCGGGAGCAGGGTCAGGGATCCCCTTCTGTCCCAGGGGACCCATGGCCAGCAGACGGAGAAAGATGCAAAAATCCAGCAGAGTTTCAAAATACTTTACTTAACACAGGTTCAGGCATACAAATCAGCAATAGGAAAAATCCTGAACTTAGGATTCCCAACTGAGCTCTGGCCACGTTTAGGCCGATGGTGGCCACCACATGTTAAGGCCCTGCAGAGAGGAGACTGTAAAGCTGAGCTAGCAGAAAGGGGGAAAAGGAGAGAGCGACAGAGAGAGAGAGAGAGAGAGAGAGAGAGAGAGAGAGAGAGAGAGAGAGAGAGAGCCCTAAAGAGAGTGTGAGAAAGGAAGCAGGCTAGTTTTAAATCCCTGTAACCCAGACCTCCCACTACTATGGGAAGCCATTAGGGTCAAATGCCCTCAGGTAATTTCTCCTAGGACCACACCTAGGCCTTTTGAGATGTTAATGTTGCCAAACCAAGATCTGCCTAGGAAATGCCTTTGCAGGGTAGAGA
Source organism: Cryptotis parvus (assembly GCA_021461705.1). NCBI lineage: Eukaryota > Metazoa > Chordata > Mammalia > Eulipotyphla > Soricidae > Cryptotis > Cryptotis parvus. The sequence goes on from JAJIBD010010465.1 coordinate 24,280, forward strand.
GGAGTTTCTGAGTCAAACTGTATCTCAGAATACAATGGCAAGCCTCTACCAAAAAACATACTATAGTCAATCAAATATTTCTCCAAGCCTTCACAAGAGTCTCATCTACATGGTAGTTCTGTGTATTAGCTTTGAGTTATCAGAGAGCCATGCTTGTTTGCTTGGAGGCAAACAGCAATTCTCTCTGGTCTAATTACTTAGAGATCCAATGTGGCCAGGCAAATATACTGGTAAGATCTAGTTAATCCCACAATGATTTTGGCAGCATGAGAAAATATTTATACCAGCCAGTATAGAATACATGGTCAAACTTTCCTCCTCTTATGTACAAAGCGACTTGCAGGAGGCAACTCCAGGCCAGATGCAGAGACTCTGGGCAAGTGAACTGCAACCCAAATGGAATATTCAACTGTTAGAACAAAAAAAAAATCTTTTATTTTGCTATATTAGAAAAGGAACTGGAGGGGCCGGAGTGACAGCCCAGCGGGTAGGGCGTTTGCCTTGCACACGGCCGGCCCGTGCCAGCCTGGGTTCGATCCCGGCATCCTATATGGTCCCCGAGCACCGTCCAGGAGTAATTCTTGAGTGCAGAGCCAGGAGAAACTCCTGAGCATTGCCGGCTGTGACCCAAAAAAGCAAAAAAAAAAAAAAAGGAACTGGAGGGGATCATACTTAGCAACGTATGATACTTAGCAAAGTCAGAAGGAGAAGGATAAATTACTGGATAATATCACTTATGTGGTATGTAAACAAATAAATTAATGTCCAACAAAAACAAACCTAGACTGACCATAAAACTAAGATTATCTATGGGCTTAAAAGGTTTATATTATAGTTATCATATATTATAAATAGGTTTATATTACATTATACTGAAAAGGAGCACAGTATAATATATTGGTGAAGATATATTGGCTTTTTACAACTGAAAATGGTGTGGTGAGATTGTACTCTTAAAGCATATACTTATTTGTGCTCTTACAAACCATAATTACCTAAATAAAAGTTTTAAAAGACTTATGTGAAATTATACCAAAATATTAAATCAATCTGCAGACTCACATAATCACTAAAAAAATTCCAAAGAGGTTTTTTACCAGGATATAGAACAACTCCAATTTTTTTTTTATAAAATCACAATAGACCCCAAATAGTCAATTACTAAATACTCTAGAAAACGATATCTTCTCTCCATACTTCCAGTAACATGTCAAAATAAGGATACATAATTTTCTCTTTCTCCCGCGTACACTGGAAGCCAGATACTAAAACAAACGTACAACAGACAATATCTGCCATACATATAAACTGATTGATAACAAACTTAACTACAAACAAAAATTAAGTTATCTCACTAAAGTATTTTTTGATTCAACAAATTGCACATTTTCTGAATGCAATTATACCACTCCAATTCTGTAAAATTGTACAAATACACAAAGTTCAGCTATGACGTGGTAATTTATTCTCTTTCTGTGACATTGTTCTATATTCTTTCCTTTAGAGGGAATGAATTCTCACCTCATATATTTCACAAGGTTGCCATTTTTGTTTGTTTGCTTTGTGTTTTGAGCTACACCCAGAATGCTCAGGAATGAGTTTGACTTCACTCAGAAATTACTCCTGGAGGTGCTTGGGGGACCATATAGGGTACCAGGGATAGCCACATGACAGCCACATGCAAGGTAAATAGCCTACCCTCTTTATTATTGCTATGGTCCCATCATTATTTCCTTTAAAAGACATTTTATTTTAATGAAGCAATGTAGTTTTTATTGAATAAAATTTAGGAAAATGTGAAAGGGGAGTAGGAAAGAATATGTTCAAGAAAGAACACTTACAACACTAAGGGGTGTATCTTTAGGCTCCCTACTCCAAGCAAGTCTATCATGAGTGTCCTATAAGTCAGTTCACTTGTGATGAAAGTGGTAGTGGAAACATTCTAAAGGGCTCAGTCCTACAAGGCCGCTGTCTTTCAGATGTCAGCGGCAACAGGTCTTCAGGTTATATTAAAACTCTGTCCACCTTGGTTACAGTCTGGACATTTCTATTATTTACCCCTCCTTAAATTTGTGATTTAGCTAAAATATCTCACTAAACTCAGGAAAACAATATGTTTACTGACTGAGAATATAAAAATTGGCACAGATTAATATTCATAAGAAGAGATACATAGGATGAGATCTGGAAGTATACAAAAGTTTCTGTCTCTGGAGGAACTTTGAGTGTGCTGCCCTCCTGAGAAGCAATTATGCTTTTAAACCCAGAAGCTCTCTAAGTCCCATAATATTTGTACTTTTATTGACATTTCATTAAGAAGTCATGATTAACTACTATTTCCATGTTCAGTTATTCTGTTGTTTAGGAAGTTGGAGAGTTAGGGATTTAAAATTCCTAGCTTCTATTTATGGATTCTCTGGTGATAAGTTCCAATTCAGGAACTCCCCAGGTTACCCTCAATAGAACACACTGCTTAGAGTTTTCTATCTCATTCAGAAAATTCCAAAGAATTTAACAGCTCTGTGTCAGGAACTAGGATCAAATAGTAAATCTTAAATCAATAAATGTTCCTACTGCTCTTATTACTTACAGAACTATAAGGGTTTTAGAAACTCTGCCAAGAACCAGTGACAGATTAAAATAGGCTTTCTGTTATTTTATACCAATGCTTTAAAAACATGTGAACTTTTCTAGTAACACCAATATCCAAAATATCCATACAAATCCCTACGCATATTTATATGAAATGTGGAATAGCATGTTTTTTCTCTATCCAAGGTTTCTCCATCAAATGACTTTTTTCAATTTCTTTGTTCTTCCTCCCTCCCTCCCTCCCTCCCTCCCTCCCTCCCTCCCTCCCTCCCTCCTTCCTTCCTTCCTTCCTTCCTTCCTTCCTTCCTTCCTTCCTTCCTTCCTTCCTTCCTTCCTTCCTTCCTTCCTTCCTTCCTTCCTCATTGTTATTGTTGTGGGGGTCATACCTGACGGTGAAGGGCTACTCCTAACAATACTGCTGATCAAAGCTGGATCCCTACAAGCATGTGCTCTACTACTAAGCACATCCCAGCACCCTCTTTCTCACCTTAGTGTCACCTCCACTATCATTCTCTTTACCCATATTCCTTTTTTTCCGGTTAGAAAAATCTTTGTCCCATCAACCATTATTATATTTTTTACCATCTTTATTTTAATGCTAGGTTATTGTCAGAGTTAATTTATACTTTCTCTGCTTTTTTATATATCCTCTATTGTTGCCTTGGCAACATGTGCACTATATAGTGTGTGATATTGCAGTAAGAAATTCTGGCTTAAAGAAAAGAAGTGCTATGGAAAGAAAAAATTTATTCCAGCAAATGTGAAACTTCCTAGGTCTCTTTAAGTAAATATATTATTTTAACATTTAAGTGTGTTTCCTCAATAGTTTATATCTACACGTTAGAATTCTTAAAAGAAATGGTACACATTTTGAAGCTAAAATATTAGTAGACGTAAATAGAAAGAAAATAATTAATTTCAATTTTACATTATATGCTCTATTAATTATCATTTTCTAGACAAGATTTTGTTTTTATCTTGTGCATAATATTCAAGAAAGCAGTGAATGTAAGATGTGATTATAATATATCCAGATTTTGTATATCAGTTGCATAATCCTTTGTGAGGCTGAAGGAACATCCAAGGTTCCCCCTCTGTACCCCAGAACCTAGAGCGAGAGGTTCGGAAAGCCAGAATTACTGTCTGAGGGGGCTGGTAACCTCTCCAGTGGCCAGTAACCTCTCCAGCAACCTCTCCAAAGACCTCTCCAGTGACTTCTCCTTCTGGGCTTCTCAGTATTCCCTTCTTATATATGGGGCAGAGCAGCTACTGGCTCTTCCTGTGCTTAGCTGATCATGAGGTATCCTGGAGGGAAGGCAAGTTCTAGCCCTGACCTGGCATCCCAGTAGAGCTTGCAAGAAGCCGGAGGAACCCCCACACCATGAGGGCTGCCACTTTCAACATTTGGACTCCACAGCTCATGAGAGCTCCACCCAAGAGATAAGTTAATCTCAAGCCCTGCTGCTCAGAGTACCACATTACAGCAAAGCCTATTTCAAGCCCAGGTATGCTTGAACCAGAAACACAGATACACGGGGCAAAGTCGCTACCCACTATCCCTGTACTCAGCTGATCATGAGGCATCCGGGAGGGAAGGCGAGTTCAAGCCTTGGCCCGTCATCCCAATAGAGCCCCACAAGAAGCCAAGAGGAACCCCACACCATGAGGGCCGCCACTTTCCAACATCAGGATTCAACAGTCAGAGCTCCAACCAAGAGAAAAGCTGATGTCTCCCCTTTGCAATTCATCAGTAAATGCATAAACTGAGCGCCTATTACTGAGAGTATACAAGTCATATGGCAGAGCCTGGCAAGCTACCTGTGTCATATTTGATACACCAAAAAAACAGTAACAATTATAGACCTCATTCCCATGACCTGAAGGAATAGTTTGAGGCTCTTTGTGTTCCTGGTTCTTGGGCTAGACTAGCATGCAACAGGAAGTTATGAGATGTGACTGGTGCCTACTCGAGCAAATTGATGAACAACAGGAAGACAAGTGATACAAGTGAAGTGCATATATTAACAGCTTCCCTGAAATCAAGTAGTTGCAAATCTTATAAACATTTTAGAAACTGGACAACAGATACAGTTGATGTCAGGGCTGTTCTCGAAACAGCATTGCATCCAGTAATTATATTGTGCACACACATCTATAGAATAATAATTTACTTTTTTAACTTTACTGTATTTTGAACTATTGTTAATGCCATCTATGTGCCTTGAACAGCAGCAGCCCTGAACCAAACATAGCTTATATTGTTGAGTCTACAATGATCTTCTAACATCCTTAGTCTAGCTATATGATAATGAATAATAATTTTCTTGCAAAATCATTGAGAATTATTAAAAGAAAGAAGAAAGATTCTTTTGGCACTCCTGAAGAAACACAGTTGTAAGGAGTTGTTTATATTTTAATATCCTGGCTCAACTCACTTTGTTTTGAAGTTTTGTACAAATAAGTCAACCATGTATTTTAATTTTTCTCTTTCAGATAGAGTTGTTGCACTTAGGATTTCAATCATAGATGGATCAGCAAGAGTGAAGTGATTATCATTTCCAGGTTTTCACATATAAAGAGTGAAATCAGAAAAGTCACATTGAACTCTAGTTTCTTTGGAGTGAGTTGAAAAGAGCAGTGCGACATTGTGGTGATTTGAATTAACAGTGCTTAGGAACAGAAACATTTCATTCTTTTTTTCTTTCTACAATTTATTCGTTGATCTAAAAATATTTAGGAAATTTGAATTTAAAAAATTAATCTATAAAACAATTAGCCCAAGGGTTGTAACACAAAGAAAAAGATTGTTCTCAGAAATAGCAAGACAAATTTTAAGATAAAACTTTTGAAAGCATGAAACATAAGCAAATAGTCAAATCATGATATATATTCCTTATTAGTGTGTGCATCTGAAATAGATAAGCCTTCATCATTGCCATGATTATGCTTCTGTCCTTTTATAGTGTTTCTGCTTTATGAGGCTTAGAAAAAATTTAAAATGAGAATTGCAGACAGGGTATTAATTCTAGACTAAGCAGTTTGGATGAACAATCCTAAATTAAGCACTAATCCCAGACAAGGTGGCAGTCATTACAGGTCATGTATATTTTTTAGCAATCCTGTTCTCAAATAATTCTCAAATAATTCCAGAAACATCCCATGCCTCTATTTTACAATCAATTTTATCATCAAATTACTAAACAAGCCTTAACTTACACAATAAAATATGCATTGCTATCATTTTTCCACTCTTAAGCCAAAGCCCATGTGTTTTATATCTGTAAAGTAGAACAAAGATATTTTTGTGACTACTACAAAAATAGCATTCTATGCTCTGACAGTTCCTATCCAGAGAAACACTCCAAACTATAATTTTCTGAAAATATTAAACCTGAGATATTATTATCATTTATTATTATTGCCTGAAGCATTTCACACATTGTGTATGACAAATTGACTATGTCCTTTGCATTTGAAATGTCAGTACTCCTCTATCAACATTTAAAAATAAATAAATAAATAAATAATCATCAATATCACATTCTTGCGGGCTTAACTCTTCTTTGGAATTCAAGTTAGTTGAGAAAGTAGGTGGGGAACGCTTAACTTCAACGGCATGATTCTCTCCTGAAAAATCTAATGCAGGTGGTCTTTCCAATTGGACAAATATTTTTCTTGGCCCTTTGGGTAGGACCACTGAGTCGAGGCTCTGGAAAGTATATTTAGACTGTATATCTTCAAGTAGACAGATGGTTAGTTTCCTAGTGCTTTCCTGGTTAGGAAATAAAGCATCAACTGACAGAAGAATACAGATGTTTCTCTCCCTTTCTACTGCACTTTGTCTTGTGGTCAGAAAGAAACTTCCGGTTAGGGCACTTGCCTAGTTTACAGCGGACCTGAGTTAGAGTCCTGGCACTGCATGCTTAACAGAGTTCTGCCAAGAGTGAATCCTGAGCACAGAGACTGAAATAAGCCCCTAAGCACAGCTGGGTGTGGTCTAAAAGATACAAAACAAAGCAAATGAAGCACAACAAAACACTACAAAAAATAAGATCACCATGATTTACCAACGCTGCAAAGAAGTTTTTTCTTCGATTTTCTTGTCAAAGTACTATTTTTTTGGCATTAAACATGTTGAATTTGACTGTATTTGAAGTTTACCTGGTATAATCCTAACTAGGAGATCAAGGAGGAGGGAAATGCAAATTAATAAACCAGCCCTATAAATATCATTTGTCACTTGTATCACTTGTCTTCCCGTTGATCATCAATTTGCTCAAGCAGACACCAGTAACATCTCCATATGTCCTGTCACATGCTAGAGTAGCCCAAGGGCATCTGCTTGCTCCAGGAACACATAAAGCCTCAAACCAATCCATTAGGTCATGGGAACGAGGTCTATAACTGTTGCTGGGTTTTGGCATATCAAATACGACATGGGTAACTTGCCATGTTCTGCCATGGGGGGAGAATGATCATTACAGTTTATAAATGTGAAAGAACCTGGGAAGGACCTGGTCCTAACTTCCATTATTGTCTAAGGATGTTGCATGGCCACACAGTGGTCACACACCAGTGCAACTGTGGGTCTAGAGTGTCTCTTCTCCGTTTTTTCTGGTTGTGGTGGTTGGGAGCTCACAGCCATGCCCGCCGACATGGAGGTGGAGGAATGGGAGGAGGAGCGCAAATTGCTGCTCCACATCCAGCTAGCATGACACCATCCCGCCCCTGCACGTGTGAGTGAACCCTAGGAGTTATGATGGACTCAGCCTGAACTCACATGAGCGGGGCCACACTGGCCGAACTTGGGGCGGGGATTTGTGCTCCTCCTCCCATTCCTCCACCTCCATGTCGGAGGCATAGCTGCGAGCTCCCAGACACCACACCCAGCAACTGGAAGAGAGACAATCAAGACCCACATTTGTACCGGCAACACCGAAAGAGAGACACTCCAGACCCAAGCACTCCAGACCCAGTTGCACTGGCAACACCTATAAATATAACCAGCTCTTTATTATCTTTACTTGTTACTTTGCCATTCGGTTCTTTTGCTGTTGTTCTGACTGCACCCAGCTGTGCTTAGGCCTATTCCTGTGCTCAAGGATCACTCCTGGTGTGCTTGAGGGACCATGCAGGATGCTGAGTATCAAACCGTTCAGCCACATGTAAGGCAAGTGTATTACCTGCTATACTATTTCTAAGGCCAACCACTCAGTTCTTGATTTTCTGAAATCAAATTCAACTAAACTCCATAGTAACTCCACACTTCAGTGGAGCACACATTTAGTGCCTTAAGGGTGATATTTACCATAACTTAATGTTTTTCTAACTTGATCATATAAATGCATAGTAAGATCATATAACATATAATTTAATCTTTATTGTTCCATTGTCTGGTTTATTAAATTTCTATTTGAAAAATTAAAAGAATTTTAAAGACAACTATAGCAAAAAATAGTGAGCAAGGAATGCAAAGTATAGTCAAAATAGAGTCTTGTACAGGCTGTAATTTCATTTTGTCTGTATGACTGAGAGGGCACACCTGGTGATACTCATGAATTACTCTTGGCTATGACTTAATAATTACTCCTTTTAGTTCAAGGGATCATATTGCATGCCAGAGATCAAACCCAGGGTAAGCTGCATGCAAGGCAAATTCCTATGAAGTGTATGTCATTCTGGCCCCCAGAATGCAATTTTTTTGGACATCAGGCATCAGAGAGTCCAAAGATTTTAACTAGAGAAGGCAAAAAACCCATTTATTTTGTATTAAATATGATCCAGTTGTCAAAGAGATATTTTATACAGTATTTATAACAACTCTGTAATTTAGGCATTATTTTTTTTCTTTTTTGGGTCACACCGGGCAATGCTCAGGGGCTACTCCTGGCTCTGCACTCAGGAATTACTCCTGGCGGCGCGGGGACCATATGGGATGCCGGGATCGAACCCAGGCCGGCATGAGCCGGCCGCGCAAGGCAACGCCCTACCTGCTGGGCTATCGCTCCGGCCCAATTTAGGCATTATTAATCATGCTTAATTATAAGGCAATAGTTATCACCCTCACAATTAATGATAAGAAAATATAGAAACCCTTAGATATGAAGTCTTTTCAGGTTCATGAAAAACTAGCTGTGACATAAGCTCCAGAAAATATTCTTATCTGAGGGTCATCAGTACTATTTCAAGCGTGGTTCATCAATAAATGCTGGATTTAGAGGTGACTACAAGAGTATGCCACCAGCACAGCAGAGCCTGGCAAGCCTCCCGTGTTGTATTTGATATGCCAAATACCAGTAACAACTATAGACCTCATTCCCATGACCTGATGTAATGGTTTGAGGCTCTTTATGTTCCTGGAGCAAGCAGATGCCCTTGGGCTCTACTAGCATGAGACAGGACATATGGAGATGTTGGAGATGTTACTGGTGCCCGCTTGAGCAAATCAATGATGAACAGGAAGACAGTCATACAGTGTGAGTGATATATATATATATATATATATATATATAACGTTATATATATAAATATATATAACGGGAAGACAACCATACAGTGTGAGTGATATATATAATATATTTCAAAAATATATATATCATATTTGATATGCCAAATACCAGTAACATTTATAGACCTCATTCCCATGACCTGATGGACTGCTTTGAGGCTCTTTATGTTCCTGGAACAAGCAGGTGCCCTTGGGCTCTACTTGCATAAGACAGGACATATGAAGATGTTACTGGTGCCTGCTCGAGCAAATCGATGATGAACGGGAAGACAGTGATACAGTGATCATATATATGCATGTATGTATGTATGTCATATATGTCAAACCCATATATATATATGGGTTTGGGGACACACCTGGCTGTGCTCTGGTGTTACTTCTGTCTCCGCACTCAAGACTCCTGTTGGGCTTAGGGAACCATATTGAAAGCTGAGGATCAAACCTGGGTTTGATGCATGCAAGGTATGTTCTATTATTGAGGCTGGAATCACTCTATCACGGCTATAGCTTCAATAATAAAATAACTTCAAAGAGGTATTGCAATTAATATGCATTTAACTATCATTCATATATTTAATATTCTTTAATAAACCTTTGAAATATTATAGATTTAACAAACTCACTACAGTAATTTTTACAAAAGTGTAAATGTTTACCAGTGGGAAAACATGTGAGGAAACCTGAACTCTAAAACGTGTTTTAGTTTATAAATTATATTCATCTACTGATAAGAATTTCATTTAGTTAGGTGGGACTTGCCCAGGTTATATCTGTCAAGCAACCTGCAAATTTAGCTCCACGATATAAAATAAACTGTAGTGATGTTAAATCATGGAAAGCTATTTGCTCTTTTGATAAACGTAAGCCCAACAGAGATTCCTAAATAATTAGATATGTCAATCAGTAAAATTCCTAATCAGTTGTGGGTTTTGTTTGTTATTATTGAGAGAAAATATATACAATATATATAATATATAAAAACTATACCTGCTCCTTAATACTTTGATTTTCCATCATATACATACAACTTTGAGATTTCAGGAGTGGAAAGAAAGTGACCTTGCTGTCCAATAGAACTATTAATGGTATTGCTGATGCTATTTGTCATTTAGGATGAAGCAGTTTGGCATCCTTTGAGGTATAAGTGGCTCCCGAAGCTAAGCAAGGCTGCATTAAAGAGGTAGGTCACAGGGCAAGAAGAACAAAGGCTTTTTAAAACCTGGCTCTTTCTCTTAAATCTATAGGGTAGAAAACCAAACAAGGATATTCTGAATTTTAAATTTCACTCCCTTAGTTTACCTTCAAGAACATGTACAAAACTGAGAGCAACACCCCAATCTAGACCCATCCCTGAGTCACAAAATTAGAAAAGCTGTTGCAGATGCACCATATTGAGAATCTGCCTTGTCCAAATTTCTCTCACTCAAGTAGTTGTGTGTTCTTTGGCTTGACTTTGAGTTTCAATTCTGATGCACAATTCTTTTTACATGACAGAATGAGCCATGAGAATTTTCTTGGAACTCTCAGTTATGTTCCTTTTCAAATTATTTTCTAAAGTATTTTTTAACCTCCCTAAGCATTAGAGTCTTTCTTTATACTGAAGCAAACTTAGTTGATGAAACACAAGTTGGATGACATTGGTTCCTCTTCTCTCTTCCCATACAGACCCTAAGAAGACTCTGTTCGAGAAAATATACTACCCTGAAGGAAGACTCCTATTTTTTGTTATTAAGACTGGTTATAATGATTACTGTATTCCCTCCTTAAAAACACTCTCTGTATTACATTATAGCTATCTATAATAGCTATAACTCTTACTTTATCTACTTCCTTTCACTGGGCAGAAATAATAGAAGATAAATAAAAATTTTAACTATATTAATATTGTTTATATGTTTTATTCAGTGTTAAGGAATGAACCCAAGGGATCACACTGGTATAATGTGCTCTAGCCTTAGTAACATTTCCAGCCCAGTATTTATATTCTAAACTGTGCATTTTAGGAGATTGAATACACAAAAACACTATAGTAAGATCAGATATAGCAGAACCTTTCCACACCTCTGCAACCAGCCTAGGAATACAAAAATCAAGACTCAACAATGATCCCCAAACATAGGCAAAACCTATAGGTATGATTAATTTTAGACCATTCTTCTAAGTTGGGACCAACCAATGAAGTAAGAAGCAAAGTATGCTGCCTACGCAAATCAGGCAAATGTCCCCCACTAGGTTCTTCTGTCCCATAAACTTTAAAATAGAGCCTAACCACCTTTGTTCAAAAACCAAAAACAAACACACACACACACTCACTCACAAACACACATCTTTTTCTGTATAACGTGTTCCCATTCCTCCACCAGATTTTGCATCTTTTTTAAATATGAGTGACACTGTTGATTCAATTGCTATGAAAACTTTAAGTAAATGTCCTTTGATTTCATACAGATGGTCTTCATTTACTTCACACTTTTAAACATGCATTTATTATTATAGGGCTTACAGTTTCCAAGAAATGAAATAAGTAAGTGGTCATGATAGAGCAAAAATTCAGAAGTGGAGGGGCCGGAGTGATGGTCCAGCCAGTAGGGCATTTACCTGGCATGCAGCCAACTCGGGTTCGATCCCCGGCATCCCATATGGTCTCCCACACAGTGCCAGGAGTGCAGAAGTGGGTTTACTCCTTAATTATTAACACTTGGAAAGACTTAATGCTCTGGGAAAAGAACCATTTTAATTAAAAGGAATTTTTTAAGTTTAACACATTTGAAATTGGATAAAATGTAAGTTTAAAATTGTAGAGTGATAGAAGGTAGGGAATGATCATTCATACAACATTAACAGTACTATAAAAGATTGATAAATAAAAAGAGATGAAAAGGAGTATGAGAGAGAGATTGGGACCAAAAAAAAAAAAAGGAAAAAGCAAGTTTTAGTGAGCAGCATTATCCTAACAAAACTTAAGTTTAAGTTAAAATTCCCACACAGTGATTTTGGTGGGTATCTCATCAAATGACACTTCTGCAGAAAGAGGGGCCTCTTGTACCAGGTGTTGGATGTCAGAACTTATGGAAATCTTCATGGGTGGGGTTTGAAAACATGTACAACACATGGAGCTTTGTATCTCTTCCCCCAAAATGTCACACTTGACTCTGGAACTGCACACACTCTACTAGTATTTGCATGCTATTGGATATCACAAATCTAACTTAAGATAGTGGGGGTGGAGGGGAGAGACACTGGTGCAGGGGGCTGTGGGTTGTTGGCATGGAACCCTACCATTATCAGTATTGTAAATCATGGCACTTTAAAAAAAAGATGATAAATCTAGTTTTGAAGTGCCACGATTTACAATGCTGATAATGATACGGTTTTGTTTCAAACAGATGCATAAATAACATTTAATTTAATTTTTTAGAAAGATAATAGGGGTGTACGTGATCCCACAAAGGAGGCATAATTTGTACCAGTAGATTGGATTCAGTTAACAGCTAACCTGAAAGATGTTCCTGCTTCAGAAGGTTTGGGAGGAAATTCTTGCCCGCCCAAAACAATTCTTTAACATAACCAAAGTCCCCTTTTGTTCTAATATTCTGTGAATAATAGAGAGCCACATCTATTGTGTATTAAATAGAGAATATTAGAGATGTAACAAAGTTGAGTTGAATAAAGCAATCATTTATTAGGTATCTGTATAGCAAATCAGAAATGCGTGATCCCTGTGTATAGTTTACCCTGAATCTCAGGACATCTTAGAAGTTCTTAAAATTGACACCTCAGAAGCTCTTGAAGACCAAATTAAACCCCAGCTACTCCTAATGCAATAATGCTTTATTGTTTAAGAGTCATGGGGTATATAAAGCTATAGGATTTCTTCCAGGAGTTGTAATCCTTTAAAAATAAATGTCAGTTTGTTTATCTATGTTTTGGCATTTGGGCTTATACACAGAAATGCTCAGAGATTACTTCTTACTCTACTCTCAGGAATTACTCCAGATAGTGCTCGGGGGACCAAACTGGATGATGAGGATATGGGGATGGCCTACCCTCTGAACTATTGCTACAACCGAGTTTATATACATTTTTTTAAATTCCACTTATCCAGAGGGTCTTAAATACTCAGAATTTTCTGGTACTACCAGAAATTCAGGACACTGGAGTTTCAAGCTCTAGTGTAGGGAATGATTGTTCCCCACAGCTATTTTGTCACTTGTCACTTGTCTTCCCATTGTTCATTGATTTGCTCAATCGGCGCCAGTAACGTCTCCATTAGTTGGAAATGAGGTCAGTTATTGTTACTGTTTTTGGCATATCAAATACACCAGGGGTAGCTTGCCAGGCTCTGCTATGGCTCTGTATTCATCCCAGGGGACCCATTCTTTTCTATGACAGACCATCAACCATGCAGAGCCCCCCGGGGCAGAGCCCTGGGGGGTGTAGATAAGCATGTCTCCTGTCTGCTACCTGCCAACACAGTCAGGCACCACAGCCATAACTGCAACACCTCGAGGGGCAGACGCAAAGCTAATTTGTATTTTCCCCTAAATGGGCAATGAAATGTAGCTACCTTAAGGTTGCTATTTGATTTTATGGGTGTATTTATTTGTTTGTATTGTTTCTTTTGCCATCCCTGATCACTATGGATAAGTTATCTTGGGTAATGTATATGCTCTTTATGGACTTTCAAAGGGCTATTCTAGTATCTTTCTAGTTGGTGCTAGGCATTGAGAAGCATGGAAGTCACTGAATATGTCCTATTGGAAATCTGTACTCTTTGAAAATGAAGTGACATGAAACCAAATATTTTGTCACCTGTTTTACACTACTTTAAAACTTGTACTCTGCTTTTTATATTTACTCTTTAATTTGTTCCTATTAAGAATGTAATATAGATAATGCAAGTATTATTGATTATATTTTAAATGTAATGAACTAAAGGTAAGAAAATTATAGTGAGACACTCAAGATTAAACTTACAGTAAGAAGCAGAGTTTGTAGTGAAAAGCAACATGGACACTTAAGTGTAGCAAAAGAGAATTATGTTATAAAATAATGTTACCCCCGCCAAAGAGTATCCATTTTGTCTTCAAATGGAACACAAATGTCCCAGAAACAGTATTCTCTGGAGGAGGAGCTGTATTTTGAAGAAGAAACATAATACTGCAAATTTTCAAAGTGTCTATATGCTATTGTTGTAGGCAGGCAGACAGGGGGGCGCCACATGGCAATAAATTCCTAAAGAAGAGCTCCAGAGCCACACCTGATTGAAAGCCGGAAACCAGACTTGATGGGACCATTATCAACAATAGACCCTGGAGGAAGGAAAGGCCAAAAGGAATGTGTAAATCTCCTGAGGGAAATGAATCATCCTTCCTGCCCAGGACCCAGCTCAAGGAAGACCCCAGGACATTCCAGTCAAAGAAGACCACTCCCAAAGTCTACTCCCTTGGCAACGGGGCCCTAGCAACCGAGGTTAAAGCCCCATATGGGGAGTAACTTGGGGGAGAAATCTATAAAAGCCGTCCTGACCAAAGGACGGCGCACATGCTGCCTGGGCTCACATGTTGCATGCGCGCACATGCTGCCTGGGTACACATGTTGCCTGCGCGCACATGTGGTGCCTGAGCACGTGTGTTGCCCGCATCTCCCCTCTTGAGATGTGTACTCTCTCTTTTACTCGCTCTCCGCCTTTGGAGCAGCCCGCGCTTCTCCCTTGAGCGCGTTACTCTTTCCTTTCTTTCTCTCCCCCCCCCCCTCACCTAAACCTCCTCAATAAAACCTATTTTACTTCACTGCTCGTCGACTCCTGAAAATTCTTTTTCTGCGAGGAAGACAAGAACCTTGAGGCAGACCTGGGTAAGGCCTAGGACTGACTTTCCTTTCCTGCAAAGAGCAATTCCCTCGCTCCAGCCTGAGTCCGTGGCTCCCCGAGAAACCTCGGGTGGTGGGGATCAACTCCCCGTGCCTAGAGATCAAGCGGACCTCAGGCGTGGCTTGACGGCCACCTCGTGGGGCTGGTGGGGCTCAGGCCCACGCCGGGGGCTCATCACAGACTTTATCAGTCCTTAGCCTGCCCAGCGGGTCCCGGGTGGCAGAGGCGGCTGGGGGAGAAAGCGACCATCTCTCTCTCCTTCCTGCCTCACATAAGTCACCCGTGGGGTCCACCTGCAACATTTTGGCGACCGCGGCAGGACGGTGCAGTGAAGTCCCCCCCAGAAGGAGGTAATCCGTGAAAAATCTGCGTAGAAGGTATGCTCCCTTGGAAATCTCTAGGGGGACGGGGGAGGAATGTGATAACCTCTGTGTGAGTGAGTGTGTGTATGAGCACCCTGATAGGTCCTCCTATCAGGCGTGAGTCTGTGGCTCCACGACCGGCACCCTTAAGGTCCCACAAAGGTTACGGAGCCCGAGTGGGCTGTCTGCTACGAGGAACATATGGTCTATGGTGGCGCTGACATAGAGGTCGGCCGCAAGTCACAACTGCTGAGTCCACTACGGCTAAGTTCTTCACCGGTAGACAAGCAACTGAATGGTCTCTGTAAAGAGGCGCCCCTCCTTTGTCTGTCTCGCGTCACCTATCACTGTGGGAGGGGTGGGAGGAAACCCACTAGTGAATGATTCTAGAAAACCAAATTACAGCTAGCAGTCCCCTTTCTCTCTCCCTCGTCCCAGAATAACATAGGGAAGAAAACCCGCTAGGATTAAAAAAACACCAGGAGGTCAATTAGAACGTAAAGGAGGCCTCTAGCAGCTTTAGCCCCAGGCAAAGAAAAAAAAGGGTAAAAGGCAGCAAGGCAAACCCCAGTGGAAGGCCCAGTAAACTAAGCCAAAGGCAGCAAGGCAAAACCCAGTGGAAGGCCCAGAAAACTAAGCCAAAGCAGCAAGGCAGAACCCAGTAAGGGACCCAGTAAATGTCGCCAAGGCAGAAATTAAAATTTATTAAGAAGTCCAGCAAATGGCAAAAAGGCAGAAAACTTAAAACCTAATGAAAGATGCAGCAATGTCAGCAAGGTTAAAGAAGGCAGCAACCAACTAAGGCAGAACTTTTTCCTCTATCTCTTGGAAACCCACGACAGGCTGGTCCGGCTCCACACGCAGGTCGTGGTCGTGGTGGATGCCCGGGAAGGCCCCAGGGACGCTTGGGGTAACTCAGAGGTCACTTATGGAGACGTCCATGGTCAAAGTGGACCCCTGACTTCTCCTCGGGGGCGGGGGCTGCGATGCTGCGACCCCTCCCGCGAGTGTTTCTCCTCGGGGCTGGGGGCTGCGACGCTGCGCCCCCTCCCGCGAAGTGTTTCTCCTCCGGGCTGGGGGCTGCGCGACGCCGCGCCCCCTCCCGCGAGTGTTTCTCCTCGGGGCTGGGGCCGCGACGCCGCGCCCCCTCCCGCTGAAGTGTTTCTCCTCGGGGCTGGGGCTGCGCGATGCCGCGCCCCCTCCCGCGAGTGTTTCTCCCTCGGGGCTGGGGGCTGCGACGCTGCGCCCCCTCCCGCTGAGTGTTTCTCCTCGGGGCTGGGGCTGCGCGATGCTGCGACCCTCCCGCGAAGTGTTTCTCCTCGGGGCTGGGGCTGCGTGACCCCTCCCGCGAGTGTTTCTCCCCCGGGCTGGGGGCTGCGACGCTGCGCCCCTCCCGCGAGTGTTTCTCCTCGGGGCTGGGGACTGCGACGCTCGCGCCCCTCCCGCGAGTGTTTCTCCTCGGGGCTGGGGGCGCGACGCTGCGCCCCTCCCGCTGAGTGTTTCTCCTCGGGGCTGGGGGCTGCGACGCGCGCCCCTCCCGCGAAGTGTTTCTCCCTCGGGGCTGGGGGCTGCGGCGCTCGCGCCCCCTCCCGCGAGTGTTTCTCCTCGGGGCTGGGGGCTGCGACGCTGCGCCCCCTCCCGCGAGTGTTTCTCCTCGGGGCTGGGGGCTGCAACCCCTCCCCGCGAGCGGTTTTTTTTGCATTAAGAGTTTTGCCAAGGAACCATCCTGTTTTAGTTCTTTCCTTCTTTCATAGGTTGCTGCCAAAAATACTTAAAATATGGGAAATTCTGCCTCTATACCCAAGGAGTCCCCCTTGGCTTGCCTGTTGAAACACTGGAAGGACCTACAACTAGAATGTCTAAGCAAGGCACGGCTCAAAGACCTTTGTAACAAATCGTGGCCTAACTATAAACTAGAACACGGGGAAAAATGGCCAGTGAATGGTAGCTTGCAATACAACACCATCTTGCAGCTAGATCGCTTCTGCAAGAGGCAAAGGAAATGGGATGAAACCCCCTACATTCAAGCCTTCATGGCACTGTATCAAGCCTCAAAGGAAAGGGCGGCCGCATCTTCTATGCGGATGCTACAGGGGAAAAAAGAACCAGAACCAGATCCCATAGACAACATTTTAATGATGTTTCCTCCACACGGAGGTCCGTTTGGACCTCGGAGGGCCTCAGTCCCTTTGGAGGGGCCGCTGGCCCAGCCGCTGGCTCAGGCTCAGCCGCTGCTACCGCCGCAGCCTCTGTACCCTACTGTGCCCCGATGTCGGCTCCCCTCCCTGCCGCTGGCTCCCCTAGAGTCCGTAAAGACTCAAGAAGTCTGGGCTGGTACCGGTCACGCCCCCTGCCTAAACTATCCCCGGCAATCCGAGGCTCTTTTAGCCCAAGGTCTCCAAGCCCTAGGGCCCACAAAAATCTCCGGGGTACCAAAGAGCGCAGCGCCTCCCCAAAAGAGACCAGTGCAGAGAAAAGTAGTAGCAGAAGAGCTCGCACAAACCGCAGGGGAAGTAAGGGGCGCAGCCTCTCCTCAGAAGACCAGGCTGGTCCAGAGAAAAAAAGTTATTAGCAAAGGAGCTCACAAACATCATAGGGAAATTAAAGAGCACAGTTCCTCCTCAGAAGACGAGGCTGGCGCAGGAGATAACTGCAGAAAAAATCTGCTGCCACTCCAAAGAAACTTTAAAATGTCTCCCTCCCTCGAAAACTAGTCTAACAGGGCGTACTCGAAGTAAAGTCTCTTACCACCCAAAACCAGAAAAAAATTCTTCCTCTAAAAAAGTGCCAAATGGGGAGGGAGGAATAGTAAAGGTTCACGTACCCTTCACCATGGGCGACCTACACCGATGTAAGCAGCAGCTAGGAAGATTTTGGGAAGATCCCTCAAAGTTTACAGAGGAGTTTCAAACTCTAACTTTTAACTTTGAGTTCACCTGGGATGATGCACAAATAGTTCTGTCCAATTGCTGCACCCCAGAGGAAAAAACACAGATTATAGCAGCTGCGCAGGTTCATGCAGACGAGCTCCATGCAACTAATAAAGACCTCCCCGTGGGTTTCACGGCAGTTCCCCTAACAAACCCTGGGTGGAATTACCAAACTAAAGAGGGAAAAAAATGCGGGATTACATGATTAACTGTCTAATAGCGGGGATGAAAAAGTGTGTTACTAAGGCGGTAAATTATAATAAGCAAAAGGTACTTGCAGGGAAGCCCACTGCCCACTGTGGTCTAACGCAGCTCAGGCATCTATCTATCTTTCCCCAAGGTCAGGCCGAGCAGGGTGTGCTTAGAGCTGAGCTTCTTGTCATTCCAAACCTGCTGGACCCACCCAGGAGTTCCCCTAGGGGAAGTGGCTGGAAAAAGCTGGCAGAGTGAAGGACCAAGCGCCCTTCTCAATGAGCTTCAGTGACGCCAAGCAGCTAGGGACATTTTGGGGGAAGATCCTTCAAGTTTATAAAGAAAGTTCAATTTCTAACCTTTGCTTTAAGTTCACCTAAAATGGCTAATAATTTTGTCCGATTGTTGCACGCAAAAAGCAAAAGCACACCAGGACCTGCGCAGATAAGCACTGGCTGCTAACCTTAATTACCCGGTAGGCTTAACAGCAGTTTTTCCTTAACAGGTCCAGTACAGAATTATCAAATCAAAGAAGGCACAAATGTAGTAATTAATTTCAAAAGGGTATTAATGCAGTAATTCAATTTACAGGTTTTTTACAGCCTAACCTGTCCTCACTAACATCTATCTCCAAAACTGTACATCCTAACTAATTTTTACTTTCTTTACTATGCCTCTAGTTAGCAAAGGCCACTAAGGTGCATTCAGGACTTGGAACTAAAAATTAGGAACTAAAAAAAGCTAAACTCAAAACTAAAAAGCTAAAAACAGTAGCATTAAGTTTACAACTTAATTCGGCCATAATCTAGGTGGCCGGTTTTTTCAACAAAAGCTCTTGACCCATGCTTCATGTAAAAGACAGGCAGGGGACAGAGGCTGGTGCAGGCTGAAAAATGTAGGGCGAGGTCCCAATCCGCCGAGCAGGGCTATTTGCCCTGGGGGACTGCCCTTCCTTTCTCAGTCTATCAGTTTCCTCTACCCTTCCAAAAGGGTCAAATCATAACTAAAGATCAATCGATCAACTGTATATGTGTATGTGTGCACGTGTGTGTGTGTGGTGGCCACCAATTGTTTGCAGTTGTCTTGTCTGTGTAAAACATTGAAATGTTAAATAAACCAAGTTAAAATCAAAAGCAAATTGTTAAGCCAGGGATAGGCCATGTGTTCTAAACTAAGTGTTAAGCAGGAGAAAAAATCGACGTGCTCAATCTAAATCTTATGGTAAGGGGTTAAAATATATAATTGTAAAACCTTTTTAAGGGTTCCTAATGCCTAAAATTCTCTCAGCTGCAAAACTTGTGCTGTTAAAAAGGGGTAAAAGCTAAAGTCAAAAGCAGGGAATAAAATAAAAACTTTGTAAAATTGTGCAAAGCTTTACCTTATAAGCCTTAGTCAAATTCTAATAAAAATTAGGCTGTTTTCAAAATTAACTAAGGTACAAAAACTGTTGTAATTAAGTCAAAAAAAAATCTTGTGTTTCACAAAAGTTGGTTCAAATGCCGTATGTTAATATGTCTACATATTTGTTTTATTTCTGTAATGGGGTTATCTCAAGATCTCAGTCTGATAAATCTGAAGCCACAGCATTATGCCTTAAAGGCTTTTCAGGTGAAATTCCAGAGCAGCCTCAGGGCTAAAGAAAGTCAGCCACATTCAAGAAGCCAGGAATGTTTCTTTCAATTTGTGGCTTCTAAACATAAAAAAATTTAAAATGTGCAAAGTAAATAACAGCAATCAGTTTTTCTTTTTCAGGCATTGTTTCTAATCTGCCCAGTATGTGCTATTATTGAAATAGCTTTAATATATGTAAGCTTTATTACCAGGTATCAACCTAGCCTTGAATTTAAGATCTTTATTCATAAGTGTAAAGTCACTGTTTCTTGGTAGTAATCTTTTAAGTATTTTAACTTTGCATTGTTTATGTTCTCCTAAAATATGAAATTAATGCTTTTAAAGTAGCTTGACATGCTAAATAAAAATAATTAGCAACGTGTTTCCAAACTTCTTGAAAGATCAGGTACTAAGCTCTGTAAAATAAGGAAGTTAATACCTTTAGGGTGTAACTATAAGGAGTCTAAATAATGCATTTTAAGTAACAGAAAGATAATGGATGGAAATGTCTGTGGAAAAAGGAAGGAATTCTGCTAAAGTGAAGGCTCGTTTTTTGCAAAAAAGTTACAAAATAGAATGAATGTAAAAGAATGTGTAGAAGGTCAGAGAATGTTAAGTAAACTATAAAACTCTTTTCTAAAGTATCTCGTTGGTAAAATCTATGAAAAAATATTAAACAGATGGTATAAACTCCTGTTACAGTGCTCCTAAAAACTGGTAATTAAGATTTTGTTTAACATGGAGTTAAATAAGTTACACAGAATACTGTTAAACTGTCTGCTCTATTTCAACAGAACTTTATGCTTCTTTTAAGCAGTTCCAACAGCAAATTGGTGTATTGCACTTCATTGTGAGTAAAGTGTAATATATGCTTTTCTCTCTTTACACCTTCAGTACGTCTTTTGATGTTTCATGACACTATGTTGGTTTGCATAAACTCAAACAAAATATTTCCTCTCTGTAATAGGGCCTAGCCCTCATGCAGACAGGAAAGTCAGTATGGGACCCCAAGGCCCTCTTCCAGGGAAAACAGAAGTCAAAGAAATTGGTATAAATGACAGAAGCATGCAGTTATCACAGGTACAGCTGCAAGTACCCTACAAACCTCAGGGAGACCCTAGAGGCAGGCCAGCTGAAGGAAGAACCGGAAATCATCTCTGCTGTGAGGAACGAGGAATCTGCCAATCTGTGGTGACTGACAACTGCCTGGGCCATACAACAAGGAGGACTGCTGCAGTAGGGAATGGCTTCAGCCCCAAAGAGGGATGTTGTCATGCTCTGCTCAACCCAGTGGAAGAGGCCCGAGGTCACCTGTAGCTCATCATGGAACATAATCTTCATGGCCAAGCCTGGGGTAGCCCCTAACGTGACAGGTAAAAACATTAAAATACCATGATTGGTGTTTGCCTGCTCTGTCTTAGCCAATTCCCAAAACTTCTTAGTAGTGATGGGGTACCCTAAGTGGAGAGTTCTCCAGTTTTGTTGTGTTTATGCAAAAGAACAAGTCAGGTTTATAAAGTCATTTGGCAAATTTAAAGCGAAGGTGAAGAAAAAACCATATTTCTATAACTTTTGTACAAATCAAATTCTAGCTACAAAAGGCAATTAAATAAATGTATGTATCCAAATAGGCTTAATTTAAAAGGTACCCCTTGGATAATCCAAATAGAACTTGCTTTACTAACTGTAAGTAATCAGCCTAGTCTAAAAGGAAACTCAAGTTATACATGTCATCGGTCCAACCAGGAACATCAGCTAAAAGGCAAATGTACTCTAAAGTCTGCTAATAAGCCAAGAGTCTTCAAGTTAGCATCCAAACTGGTTAAGTGTTCGTTCTCGGTTCATAAAGACTGTAGCAAATAACAACCGTCCATAAAAAGGGACTAAACAGGGCAGTTAAGATAAACTCAACTGTGCTTCATGTGTCAGAGATTAATCTTAAAGAATTGGCAACTTAAGTTCATGTAAATGCCCAAAGGTTCAGGATATAGTTATCTATTCGTTCCTATTAAAACCTTCAGTGAAAGAATTAAAGTTTTTCTATGTTGTACAAAAAGCCAGAGAGGTGGCTGGTGTTTCTACCTTAACATTGGTGTTTTCCATCAGCAGCAAACCACTCTGCCCCTCACTAGGGCAAAAGGGACCTTTGCACTCCTTCAGGGTCTAATCATTTCAAAGTAATGTTTCTTAGCCTAATTAATCTGGTCTTTGTCTTGCAGATAAAAAACTTCAGGAATCTAACCTTCATTCATTGCCTGGGCCCCATTTAAACTAAGGTAGTAGGGAGATTTCACCCTTTGTAGGCAGGGTCTACAAGCCCCTCTTGTCAGCAGGAAGCAAATACAGAAGACGGACCTTCGACCACTTTCCCCTTTAAAGATTTAAGGGGGTGAAATCTCTAGGGGGGATTGTTGTAGGCAGGCAGACAGGGGGGGCGCCACATGGCAATAAATTCCTAAAGAAGAGCTCCAGAGCCACACCTGATTGAAAGCCGGAAACCAGACTTGATGGGACCATTATCAACAATAGACCCTGGAGGAAGGAAAGGCCAAAAGGAATGTGTAAATCTCCTGAGGGAAATGAATCATCCTTCCTGCCCAGGACCCAGCTCAAGGAAGACCCCAGGACATTCCAGTCAAAGAAGACCACTCCCAAAGTCTACTCCCCTTGGCAACGGGGCCCTAGCAACCGAGGTTAAAGCCCCATATGGGAGTAACTTGGGGAGAAATCTATAAAAGCCGTCCTGACCAAAGGGACGGCGCGCACATGCTGCCTGGGCTCACATGTTGCATGCGCGCACATGCTGCCTGGGTACACATGTTGCCTGCGCGCACATGTGGTGCCTGAGCACGTGTGTTGCCCGCATCTCCCCTCTTGAGATGTGTACTCTCTCTTTTTACTCGCTCTCCGCCTTTGGAGCAGCCCGCGTTCTCCCTTTGAGCGCGTTACTCTTCCTTTTCTTTCTCTCCCTCCCCCCTCACCTAAAACCTCCTCAATAAAACCTATTTTTACTTCACTGCTCGTCGACTCCTGAAAATTCTTTTCTGCGAGGAAGACAAGAACCTTGAGGCAGACCTGGGTAAGGCCTAGGACTGACTTTCCTTTCCTGCAAAGAGCAATTCCTCGCTCCAGCCTGAGTCCGTGGCTCCCCGAGAAACCTCGGGTGGTGGGGGATCAACTCCCGTGCCTAGAGATCAAGCGGACCTCAGGCGTGGCTTGACGGCCACCTCGTGGGGCTGGTGGGGCTCAGGCCCACGCCGTGCAGGGGCTCATCGCAGACTTTATCAGTCCTTAGCCTGCCCAGCGGGTCCCGGGTGGCAGAGGCGGCTGGGGAGAAAGCGACCATCTCTCTCTCCTTCCTGCCTCACATAAGTCACCCGTGGGGTCCACCTGCAACACTATCATAGCTATTTATTTCAACAAACATTTGAATTGCTCTCACTTCAAATATTATTTGTCCTCATGAAAATTGATGCTAAGACTTATATAGTTTTGAAACTGCACAAAAAATACCTTATTTAAACTATGCAACAGTTTTTGATATATATATATATATATTTAATGATGATTTATAAAAAGCCTCATCAATAACTAGCATTTGTTATGACTACGAAGTAGGGCTATTAAATGTCTATTTTGGCCTGTAATTTGTGACAAGAAAAGAGGAAGGAACAACATCCCAGAGAAGTGATCCTTGGAGTTATGGTATGAATTATGAGTAAAAATGTAATTAATTTAGTGGAAGATTGCCAGAAAAATACCAATAGTAACAAATTTTCAGGTTAATTTAGCCAGATTAGTAACCATAAAATTAAAATTTTATATGTGACTTTTAAGATGGTCTTCTTTCTTCCTCTTTGTTTTTCTCTTTCTTTTCTTTTCTTTTTTTCTTCTATTTCCCTCTTTGTCTTTGTTCCTTTTCCTACTTACTTTCTATGTCCCTCACTTTCTCTGTTTCTTTCTTGTCTGTTCTTCACAAATTTCTTTGACTAGAAGCTATATAAGTTGACTGGTTTACTAACCCGGAAGTCCCATATTCCTGATATTTTTGTCAATGCAATGTTAAAGCTTTCCATATGAACTATGCTTTGTAGATGTGATTATTAGACCAACCAAAAGATCTGAGAGGGAAGTGAATAGCACAGGTGGGAAGGTGTTTCCCTTGATATGACTGACTCGCATTAAATCTCCAGCACCTTACATAGTGTTCCCTGAGCACCACCAGGGAGAGATTTCTGAGCAGAGAGTCAGGAGTAAGCCAAAAGTATCACAAGTTGTAACTCCAAAATAAAATGAAAAGAACTGATAAGGCTAATAAGAAATTTCCTCTTTCAAACATATAATCTGCTATATTGGAGTAATAAACACAAGCAAATAGTTTCTATGATTAAGATCTACCCAGAGAATTGTAATTAAAAATAAAACTTGTGGTTCTCCCTCTGCACATCATATTTTCTCATACATTAAAAAAATAAAACCATTTTCTGTCTTACCTAACCTCTGACTCCCACACGTTTGTGATAATTTCCACCTTTGACAAGACCTCCTGATATATGTTTCACTTGACTTTGGATATTGGTATCATAATATGTATGCGTATATATTTATGCCATGCAAATAAATGCTGTCATTCTGTATCTGTCTCTCTCCTTCTGGCTAATTTCGCTCAACATAATCTTCTCCATGTCCATCCATTTATAGGCAAATTTTATAACTTCATTTTTCCTAACAGCTGCATAGCATTGTCGAGGGTACCAATGCCAACCTAGAACTGAGCATTAAATAGAGGCAAAAGGATACACATGACAACCTTTTAATGTATGTTCTGTAATCCATAGTCTGGAAGGGAAGGAAAAGAGAAAGAGAGAGAGAGAAAGGGAAAGAAATAAAGAACCTGCCATGGAGGTGGGCTAGGGAAGGGAGGAGGGAACCGGGGACGTTGGTGGTGGGAGATGGGCACTGGTGGAGGGACGGGTGCTGGAACACTGTATGCCCAAAATCCAAATATAAACTTTTTAATTGTATATCTTCTTATTTGTATATCTCAGGGTGGTATAATAAAATAAAAAATAAATAAAAAAGAAATAAACTTGTTTCCCCTAAAAAAAAAAAAAAAAAAACATTAATTTCTAGAAAGATGTGCCTATCCCAGCAGTTCTCAAGATTTTTTAAATCTGAGGATCTGCACTTATTAGAAAAGTGAAAATCTTAAAGATATTTTAATCAAATGACAAATATCTATTAATACATATCATTTTAAAATTAAAATGAGCAATATAATTAATTAAAATTATAGAATATAGTACACTGTATTTAAAATATATATATTTGTGAAGCCATTATATATTATAAAATTCTAATAAATCAATGAATTTTTAACATTAACATTTATCCAATGCGTTCAAACCCAATACATCAAGATCCTTCTTGAGCTGTATTATTGATTCACCACCAGGATCTCACCATTCTACAAAGAAGTGATCATTGATGTCAAAAGAGGGGTTCGACAGGGTGATACCATTTCACCAAAAAATCTTCAGAGTCACCCTTGAGAACATCATGCGACAATTAGAATGGGAAGGAATGGGAGTGAAGATAGACAGTAGGCAACTACACCACCTCCACTTCACTGATGACATCATTCTAACAGCACCAAACATTAGCCAAGCGGCACAAATGCTGGCTGACTTGGACCTAGAATGTGGAAAGATAGGTCTACAGCTGAATCTTAGCCAAAACTATGTTCAGGAAAAATGAACTAGTTCCAGAGGCCCCATTCACTCTCAAAGGAACAAACATCTCTGAATGCAGCAGTTATGTGTACCTAGGTCGAAATCAACATGATGAACGACCTAAAATCTGAGCTGCGCAGGAGGAAGAGAGTGGCATGGAATGCCTTCAAAGGCATCGAAGAAATAGCTAAAAAGGACAAAGAACCTCCGGCTCCGGGCACATCTCTTTGACTCCACCGTTCTCCCTGCATTAACATATGCCTCAGGGACCTGGGCCCTATGAAAGCAGGATGAGAATGCTATTCGGGTCTCCCAGAGAGGAATCGAAAGAGCTATGCTTGGAATATCACGCCTCACTCAAGTGAGAGAAGGAATCGGAGTTCTGACCTCCATCGCTATTCCAGAATCAGGGACGCTGTCTTGTTTGCCAAGGCATCGAAAATCAGATGGGCTGGACATGTAATGCGATTTGGAGACAACCGCTGGACTAGAACCATTACCGACTGGATCCCATGGGATGTCAAAAGATCACGTGGCCGCCCACCTACAAGATGGTCAGACTTCCTTGTCAAGACCCTGAAGGAATGGTGTGAGGCTCTTCTTATTCCTGAATCAACCAGATGCCATTGGGCTACATTGGCGCATGATAGGGTCCAATGGAAATGTTACTGGCGCCCACTTGAGCAAATCGATGAATAACAGGATTCAAGTGATCAAGTGATCAAGTGATCACATGGTAACCAAGCTCATTGTTTGAGGCTTTTCATATTCCTGAAGCCACCAGATGCCATTGGGCTATACTGGCGCGTGATAGGGTCAAATGGAAATGTTACTGGCGCTTGCTCGGAGCAAATTGATGATTAACAGGATGTCAAGTCAAGTAATCAAGTGAACATTTATCCAAAGTAAGTATATTTCAAGAAATATTTAGTAGAGGACTTCATTGTTTCACATTTTTCAAAATTCCTTCAGTATTTGACTTAGAAGAAGACATCTGTATTCTCATTCTATTTTTGCATCCAATATGTTACAATATGATTTTTTGGTTGAAGAAAATCTGGCTTTATGCAGAAAATACTTTGTAAAGAAAGAGATATTTAATTAAAAAACCCTTTTATACTAACTTTTCAATGATAGTCCATCAAAACACCACAACTAGGATTTTCTTATTGGTTATATTAGAGAACATTGTCCTCAAATCCCCACATCTGCTGCCCTACTAGGCTCTGTGAAATGACCAATTTGCAACATAACCACTGACACATTCCTGGGAAAGCCTGGGGTAAACAGAGCAGGGCCCTGAGCAGGCCCACTGGAGGAGACTGTAAGAGAGTAGTTGGGGGGCAGTAGATAGATCCCAAATAGTATAAAATCAAGGTACCTATCTGAACTTCAAGGTTATCTAGTTTGAATCAAAAGGATGCAACTGTCTGCATGTTTATCCTTTGAAGTAATCCACAGTGCTGCTAAGGTTATAGCAGCTGCTGGGCCTGACCTAGGAAGACCAAACTCAGAACCAACAATTGGCTGCCAAAATCAAACTGAACATGACTGTGAAGGGACTTAAGCAAAGGGAAATAAGCATTTATGAGACTAATAGAGAGATGCATGTACAGCCTGAAGAGGCTGATTATAGGAACAAGCTAAATAGATCTGAGTCAACAACCCCAAGGTCAACATCACTTAAAGTCATTAGATAATCAAAAATGTGGGTAACAGTGGTCATATGCTCCTGGGCCCTCTTTGCCCAATTGTTTTCCACTTCTCAAATGTACTTTTGTTGCCAAAAGTCTATTGTTAGGCTCAGTACTCAAGACTTCTTGGACAATTCTCTTTCAATTAGACAAGAGACTGCTTTTAGACTTGGGAAGTGATATCTCTGCTTATATAAGTTGTTCTTTAGAATCTGAAACCTTACTATAAATATTCTATCTTCCATTACACTGAAATCCATTTTTTTGTTCTAAAAATTTAGCTAGATCTTTTATCAAATAGCATAATACATTGAATATTTGGAAAATAGTTTGACTGGGTTATACAGATCCTTCAACTGCGTGCGTAGACATTTTTATACTTTTTTAATCTTTTATTCATGTATTAACTTTTTTGTTACACCCAGCAATACTCAAGGGTTACTCCTTGCTTTGTACTCAGACATTACTCCCGGCAGTGCTCGAAGGACCATATGGGATGCTGGGAACCCAACCCAGGTCAATCACGTGCAAGGAAAATGTCCTCCCCACTGTACTATCTCTATTGCCCCTATGTAGGAATTTTAATATATAATATAAAAAGGTATTTCATGATTTCAAAATTATTGAACTATTGAAAAGCTGCCAGGTTAGCCAAGAAAATTACAAGATATTCAGACTTTTAGCTTCACTTGAAATACAGGACTTTATTATTGGCAACCAATACTGTTGACTATTTTTTTGAAGCATCTGGTTCATTTTGTTCATTCAAAAATAAATTTATTCCAAAATTGCACATCAGAAAAAAAGAATTTTGACATTTAAAATAATCACAATGATATTCCATGAAAAAGACACTAACTATGCTGGCAACTCTAACAAACTGATAGTTCAGTTATATTTCAGTAAAACCATCTTTCTTTGTATACAATCTCTTGTTTACATTTTGTTTGGGGGCTACATCTAGCTGTGCTTAGAGATCACTCTAGGTGGACTTTGGGGTGACCACATGAGGTTCTGGGGATCAAACCTGGATTAGCCACATGTAAGACAAGTGTCTAACCAACTATACTGTCATTCTGGTCCCTGGCATTCAGTCTTGCCTTGTCAAACACATCTCTACACTCTAGTTAGGGGAAATGCTACAAGTACATCATTATTTCTCTCTCTTGTTAAAAATATTCTTGTGTTTCTACTTTGTCAATAGATAAAGTTTAAGAGGTCTGGCATAGTCTAAGAGAAGCACTCTCATAAAGCAAATCCTCATCACTTCCATTCCTCTGTATCTGGAGTTTTCAGTAATGTCCTCAGATGAGCAATCCTTTTGCCTGTGGATCTTAACATAAATTGTATGTTTGGTAAAATGTACTCTGCAAAATTAAGCTCTAGTTCAGAACTTTGGGTATCTTCCTCATATACCTTATACTATTTTTTACCTAATATAATCCTTTAACCATCATATTCAATTTGTACTTGTTCTTTTGTATAGACGAATTTGTATAATCCTCTTAACCTCATAGTGAATTTGCATCCATTTATCTTCCATGTACAGAAAATAATTTATAAATGAAAAGGGTGCATTATGAAGAAATCTTTTCTCTTCCCTTCCTATTGCTGTTGTGATGTTTGGATGCTCTACATTTGTCTAAAAAGCTCACACACTTGTTTTCAGTGTGCCCCAAGTTTATACTCATTTTTTTAGGAGCCAGAGATCACACTTAACGTTGGATAGAGAACAGGACTGAATTAACTCATTTCTTTTTTTGTTTTGTTTTGTTTTTTTTGTGTCACACCTGGCAATGCTCAGGGGCTACTCCTGGCTCTGCACTCAGGAATTAGTCCTGGCGGTGCTCAGGGGACCATATGGGATGCCGGGATTGAACCCAGGCCGGCAAAGGCCAGCTGCGTGCAAGGCAAACGCCCTACCCGCTGGGCTATCGCTTCAGCCCCTGAATTAAGTAATTTTTACATGAGGTTCTACTCCACTGAGTCAGCTCTGGGCCCTACCCATAAATCTTTTAATCAAGAATGTATATATCCAAAATATATTTGTTGAATGGAGTTCATCCAAAGAATGCAAGAAAGGTTCAATAAACATAAATCACAAATCAATTAATGTAATACACCATATAAACAAAAAAGTTAAATTCTTCAAAGATATGATCATAAAGTTTTATGTCATATAAATTGCTATGGATAAGGCTTTTGAAAATATTCAAGACCCATTAATCTAAAAAATTCATCAAAAATGTTAATAGAAGGAATATAACACAAGATAGTAATGTCCAATTACAACAAACCCACAATCAATATCTTACTTAATAATGAAACTGAAACCTTCCCCTGATATCAGGTACAAGGCAAGGAGGTCCTTGTACCTGATATCTGTCACTGTTCTTTTTTACTCTTTAAATTTTATTTATTTATTTATTTATTTAAAATTATTTATTTTATTATACCACCACTGTGAGATATAAAATTATAAAGAAGGTCATGATTGGGCTTTAGTCATATAGTGTTCCAGAACCTACCCATTCCTCCACTGGTGCACATTTCCCACCACCATTATCCCCTGATTCCCTCTATAGTAGAGCACTTTTCCTCTTCTCTTTCTCTCTCTCTCTTTCTCTCTCTCTCTCCCTTCTCTTACACATTATGGCTTACCCTACATACATTTATGGGTATCATGTATATCCTAGGTTAAGATACTTGTCTTGCACCTGGCTGACTGGTTCAAATCCCTTGCAAGGCATATGGTCCCTGAGCACCACCAGAAATAAGCCCTGACCATAGAGCCAGGAGTAAACCCTGAGCACCACAGAGTATGGCCCCAAACAAAATAAATAAAAAGAAAAAAAAATATGGTAGGGTTTAGTACTATCACTGTTCTTATTCAGCATAGTTTTGGAAGCCATTAGGAATCAGACCAAAAAATATATCAAAGGGATACAAATTGAAAATGAAGTTATCAAGTCACCACTATTAGCAGATGACACTGGAAACCCCCAAAGACTGCAACAAAACACCTAGAAACAAAATCCAGTACAGTAAGATTGCAGGTTATAAATTAATACAAAAACCCCATGACATGGGGCCAGATCTATAGTCCAGCGGGTAGGGCTTTTTGCCTTGCACCGTCCAGCCTGCCTGTGCCAGCCCGGGTTCGATCCTCGGCATCCCATACGGCCCCCGAGCACCGCCAGGAATAATTCCTGAGTGCAGAGCCAGGAGCAACCCCTGAGCATTGCTGGGTGTGACCCAAAAAAGCAAAAAAAAAAAAAGAATAAAAAACCCATGACATGCCTATATACAAATAGTGAACTAGAACAAAATAAATTAAAATGTTATCCCTTTAAAATAATACCCCAAAACCCCAAAACATCAAATATTTAGAAATTAACTTTACAGTAGAGGTAAAATATTTACACAATGAAAACTATGAATTACTGCAAAGACAAACAGAAGATACCAGGAAAATTCCCTGTTTATAAACTGGAGGAAACAACTTTGTTAAACTACTACCTACCTAAAGTATTATACAGACAAGAACAAGAATAAACAAATGGGCCTAGATAAAATATAAAAGCATTTCATGGCTAATAGTAATATGAAAAAGTGCTCATTATCACTCATGATTAAGGAAATGAAATCAAAATAACAGTGAGCTATCATCTCACACCTGTTGAGATAGACACATGTCAGAGAGTTCAGATAAAGTCAGTGTTTTCAGTGTTGTATTGAGAAATGTATCCTTATTCACTGTAAATAGGAAGGTCAGGGCCGGAGCAATAGTCCAGCGGGTAGGGCATTTGCCTTGCACACGGCCGGCCCATGCCGGCCCGGGTTCAATCCCGGCATCCCATATAGTCCCAGCGCACCGCCAGGAGTAACTCCTGAGTGCAGAGCCAGGAGTAACCCCTGAGCATCGCTGGGTGTGACCCAAAAAGAAAAAAAATAGGAAGGTCATTTGGTTTAGCCTTTGTGGAAACCAACATAAAGACCTACCAAAAATTAGGAATATAACTCCCCATACAACCCATTAATACCACTTCTTGGCATATATGCCCTAATCACAAAAACATAATATGAAAGGATATGCACATGTATGCTTGTCACTACTCTTAGGACAATAGTCAAGATATGGGAATAACTCAACTGCGCAAATATGAATGAATGAATAAAGAAGTTATGGTATACTGGGACCAGAGAAACAGTACAGTAAGTAGAGTGCTTGCCTTTCATTCATTCGGCTGATGCAGAATCAATCCTCAGCATACCATATGTTCTCCCAAATACTGCCAGAATTTATTCCTGAATACAGAGCCAGGAGTAACCCTGAATATCACCAGTTGTGGCCCACAAACAAAATCAAAATAAAAAAAGAAAAAGAATGAGTGACACAAACACACAAACACAACAGGATACTATAGAATAGTCATACAATATGCAGCAACAATGGAAATAACAGAGGAATTATGCTGAGAGAAGTCATTATGCTAGAGGAGTCAGAAAGAAAGTTATATAGAATTATGTCACTCTTAATAGGGCTTATAGATATACACAAAGTATCATCAGCAAAGGGTCACATTGCAACATAATGGGAGAACTGATCCACACACTGAGTTGATTAGAAAAATTTGAAAGGAAGAGATTTGGGGGCATGGGAGGAGGGAGGGAGGTGCGCTGGTGATGGGGTGGTGTTCGAGTAAAGTGTATGAGAAACCATTATTAACAGTATGCTTGTTGAAGTAATGGGATTCCTCAAGCTTCTTTATACTGTCTGTTCATGGGCATAGATGCTCTTAGGTCCTAAAAAACTTATGCACCTATGTCTACAGAAAGAGAAATATAAACAAATAGAATAAATAGCAAAAAGAATATTTATTGGAGAGAGAAATAGCATTACTCAATAGAATGGCCGAGGGCTATGAATTGTGAAGTACAAGAATTCTACACATCATCTTAGGCTCTAGTCAAAGGTTTTTATTCCAAGTCTAAGGTATACCCACAAATACGTATCTCTTAATAATAATCTCACTGAAAGTATTTTTTATTTTATTAATTGCCTTGATTCATGCTGTGTTTCTATGTGCTTCTCCTGCTGAAACATACCCATAAAATAGAATAGTAGTACACTGATACTTTGAACAGTTCATAGATTACATCAGACAAAAAAATGTTAAGTTGTCAAATTGTCAAGCATTAGGGTGAGAATAAAGTGTTTTGAACAGAAATCTCTAACATACAGCTTCTAGCGGTCTTAATTTTCTAATCAACACCAGGGATTTCTAAAAGAGGACAGGATCTGAAGTACACAGTAAAACTTCATTTTGTAGATTAATGTCCAGATTTTATGATCACTACGATATGCTTGGAAGAACTTTATATATGGGCTACAGTAGTTGAAGCTCAAAAAAATTGAAAAAATCTCCTAAGAGGTAGCAATAAGAAAATGAACATTGCTCCTAGGAAAGAGAACTGGTTCTTCCCTGTCGAAGTTTGACTCCAAGTGAAGGACCCCTGGTCCTAGGATTCTCATTTATTCTTCCAAAGTCACTGACTAACAATTCCTAGTCAAGAATGCTAATCAGTCTTAAGTATTTAATAAGGTGTTCTAGAATTCACTTGATATTTGAAAGAATAGCAAGGTAAGAGTGATGTTTCACTCCATTGCTCAAAAGAAATTCTAGGTCTCTGCATCTCCTTTCCAAGTACAACTCGGAGGTATACATACAACACTAACCTCTTTCTCCCTTTCATCTGTTAAAAAATTCCTCCTCTGACTTGAAAACTACCCTACCCTACACACAACTTCTAGATCCTGGTTGCTTGGTCTCTATAACCAGAAAACAGCCCCAATATTCTGAGCATATTTGGAAATCAGATCCCTTAAAATATGTTCACCAAATATGCTCAGTATAAATTTTCTCAATTAAAACCATTCCTGAAGACAAGTTTTCATACAAAGTATTAAAACAATTGAAAGATATTCCTAATTTTCCAAATTAAAGTAATTTAGATATTTAGCAGGAACTTAGAATATAATGGGTACACACAAAGCTATTTCTCTAATCAAGCTGTTCTCACTATGACTTATCATAGAGTGGTCTAAGGGATGTGGGAGGCACAGGATAGGTGTTATACTTTTTAACTTCCATATGATTAGGGCTAGCATGTATCAATCTCCTTTACTACAGAGATTATATTCCCTACATCAATCTATTTTCAGATATTATTTCTTTAATTATCATAACTTCCTTAAAGGCAGATTCCCAAACTTATTTGACTTACAACTTCTTAGAAATATGTCAACATTTCAGCATCCCAAACTCAGGATTTGAAAAAAACAGAAATGATAAATAATAGTATCCACCTTGCAGAGTTATTATGAGGATTAAATGAATTTACACCTCCTACCTCCAGTCCCACACACACCCACTATAGACCTTTGGAAAGTGCCTGTACAGACAAATACCAGACGTGTTAGCTATAATTACGTCTTCTTTTCCAATTGTGTTCTTTATTTAGCAATTCTGAGATTCTTTTTCTGGTTTGGGGAACAGCACTGTTTAACTTATAGAAGCTAACATTGAATAATCCTAAGAACATGATTACATCCAATATATTATCAACCTTTATTTTGTTTTCATTCCTTTTTCTTCCCTTCATTCCTTCCTTTTTATCTTCCTTCCTTTCACCCTTTATTTATATTCTTTTTTCTTCCTTACAAACTATTTTTTATAAGACTATCTAGTATTTGTCATAGTATAGAATTATATTAGCCACAGTAGTAGAGCTAAATTAGAAAGTAATTATGATATGATCTCATGATCTAAGAAAGACCTCTATGAGGAATCCTTCCTATAGCTGAAAGTTGATAAATAAATATGTATTTATTAAATATTCCCACCTGGCAGGCTCCAGGGACTGAAAAGGATGCTGGAGATCAAACCCAGGTTGACCAAAAAAGAAGAGCCTTACCTGCTGTCCTGTTCCCAGCCCCCGCTTATCTGTTGATATTTGCTTTTTTCCTTATTTCATTCACGGTAGAGCCTGGAAAGCTACCCGTGTTTTATTTGTTATGCCAAAAACTAGTAAAAATTATGGACATCAATTCCATGACCTGAAGAATGGTTTGAGACTCTTCCTGTCCCTGGAGCAAGCAGATTTTCTTGGGCTACACTTGCTTATGACAGGTCGTATGGAGATGTTACGGGTGCCCACGTGAACAAATCGATGAAGTACAGGAAGACAGTGACAGTGATACAGTGATAGTTTTCAATATTGGGTAATTTTGCAGATGTTATACTTTTTTAATATATTTATTAAACTATGATTTAAAATTAGTTTATAGTGGAGTTTTGGACATACAATAATTAAACATGTTTTATAAATATGAAAATTGAAGAAGTATCCTGCAGTTTGTCTATGAAAGGTCCTGTGGCAGCAATCATTGTTAATTCTCTGCAACTCTGTACTGTGTGAACCCTCTTTTCGCTCACTCCCCCACCTCATAACTCACCAAGTCTCCCATAGTCATAGGTCTATAAAGGCAATACATACATCATGCCTAAAAGCCTATTAATCTGGGAGCAT
>JAJIBD010010466.1:0-56444 GCA_021461705.1 Cryptotis parvus
AAAAAATTAATAATAATTTTGTGTCTTGGTC
This sequence comes from Cryptotis parvus, assembly GCA_021461705.1. Lineage (NCBI taxonomy): Eukaryota > Metazoa > Chordata > Mammalia > Eulipotyphla > Soricidae > Cryptotis > Cryptotis parvus. The sequence continues at coordinate 32 of JAJIBD010010466.1, forward strand.
AGGGATCACAATAATCTTTCCATTTCACAGGTAACAGCATTTGTTTTAGCTTTTATTTCTATAGAGCAATAAATGGCTGAGAACTTAATCTGAGTTTTATGATCCCCACTCTCAAGTTCCTTGTGACAATAAAAATACTAAGGAACAAGAGTAAGTTAAGGTGATTAAAGCTGGTAATTACAGGAGTTTTATTTATTCTTTTAAACATATGACTGGTAGTCTGCATGTTTGAAAGCACTGGGAAGGACCTTACCTTATATCTTCAATAATAGACCTATCTACCCCAAATAATTATTCAACTATGAAATAAATTATGTTAGGATTCCAGTGCCCCCTTTGTAGGAAGACAAGTTGAGACAGAATGATGTGGGCCTGATGAGGATGTAGTTATGCTACGAAAGTGCAGAGAACATTCACCATGTTCTAAGAAACAGAAGCATAACACACAATATCCAACTGATTTATTCAAAAGATACAGCAAAGTAGAAGAGAGAAGGGAGTCAGCAGCGAGAAGTGAATATCCCAAAAATGAGGGAAGCAAAAAACGAATAATGATCTGGACAAGACTAAAGTATGGGCAGGAGACATTCCAGACAAGAGACCATTGTGTAGCCAGAACTGATGTAACCTTGATAAAAATCATCCGACAGCTGGCAGTGCTCTGCAAAACTGGTCTAGTTCCAATGTGAGTCCTTGAATTCTATGTGTAAAATTAGTACACACAATTCCTGATGTTTTTTGTTTATTTCTTTTTGGCCCACACCTGGTGATGCTCAGGGGTTGGCCATGTGCAAGTCAAGCACTCTATCCACAGTACTACCCAGCCCCTAAAACACCTGATTAGCATGGTATTAAGCTGTATGAATTGCACAGCTTATATAGCTAGTTATAGATGGTGTAAGATCTATATAGTGTAAGATCGTGATAGATACCCCTGATGTTAAGGCCTCTGTCTTTTTGCACACAATGTATAATGTCACTATCTGGACTGATATTTATTGCTCTGGGAAAGATTTTTCCCTGGGGCTCTGTGGCCTGTCCCTCAAGGCCTATTGCCCTACACTTCTTGCTGCTGGTCATGTTTGCTACTTGGATTTTTGGCCATGTGGATGTGGTTGAAAACAATTGCTTTTCAACCCTGTCTTCCAAGGCTTAGATCACACTTCAGAGAGTGCTGCCATCTCTCTTGGCATGAGTTCGGGTCTAAAAGGAACATACCTGACCTGTGTACACCTTTTTTATGTTACTCTGACTCATAGGCATTTTCATATTTATCTGGCTGGCTATGTCTCAAGTAGGAGAAATTTAAAATAGCAAATTGTATTAATTTGGTTGCCTAGCACCCTGCTTCTCCCCAGTTCTCTGTAGTAGCAAAACGGAAGATTATGACATATTTACTTAGAAGCTAGGACACCGCACCCTTATCACTTCCTACAGTTCACCTGAGAGGGTATTCAGAAAGCAATAGTAGCTAGGCCTTAGTGACAGTGCAGCAGGGATAGAAAGGGCAACATTCTGAGATGACTGGAGGAATGGTTGTTGCCATGAAAGATTTACAGTGTAGTTGCTTAATACAATCAAAACATCTAGAAATATGATGCCACATTTATCAAATTATTTTGTGAGTTTGTATATGTAGGTATGCCCTTTTTAATGGTTGAATGCATTTTCATGCTTTACACTGAAATACTTATCTCCTGTTTTTAATGCTTTTGAGCTTTAGAAATCACTTTATGTTATTTTTCCTGCAATGTGTACTCTTACACACGTTTGATGTTTTGTTTAATTTACAATTTTTCATAATCCCAGTGACCACTTCTCTCTGTTTGAAAGGTGTGAACTCATGCAGAAAGATAAAGGCCAGAGCTCCTTTAAGTGAAAATAAACATAGTAACTATTCATTACTCATGCAGACACGTGGAGCTGAACTCAGTCACACTTCCAAAGAGAATAATTGTTTAAAGCATGCATTTTAATGTTTTTAAAACCTAGAGAGTTGCCATCCAAGATGCAGGAACTCACTTTCACAACAGTATTTTGAGCTGTAGAGAAACACATTGCTGGTTGAGTCTGACTTTTCAGTCTTATCTTATTCCACCTTGCCTGATCTGTTTGCTGCCAGAAATGTAATTCTGGATGACCCTAGAAGCACTTGGTAGCCCTCTCATCATTTTAATGTGTTTTGGATATACATAATAAAATATTTGATTTTTTCTCTTTTCATTTCCATTGAGTTAACACGAATTGGTAGTTACTATCTAGCTGTTAGTTCTCTATCTTCACCAAAGCACTCAGCTATTTTTGATTTCTTAACAGAGAAAGACTCTCAGCAGATAAAAATATCTTACCTGTCAAATAGAAAATGTCCCCTCTTCTTTTTTTTTGCTTTTTTGGGTCATACCGGCGATGCTCAGGGGTTTCTCCTGGCTCTGCACCCAGGAATTACTCCTGGCAGTGCTCGGGGGACCATATGGGATGCTGGGGATTGAACCTGGACCGTCACAGGCCGACCACGTGCAAGGCAAACGCCCTACCCGCTGGACCATCGCTCTGGCCACCCCTCTTCTTTTCTAAGGAACTCTAAAACTTCTTCAGAATTATGATAAATCGCTAGGGCATTCTTAGCAGTTTGAAATACTTTGGCAATGGACTGGAGAGCTTTAACTACAAACATCTTGTCTAATACATCTAGAGTCTAGGATACCCAAACCAAAAAATATGTCATCAATATCAAGGTTGAATTCCTTCTGAGAGTGTTAAAGAAGAATGTTTCTTCCTCTCTATTTGCTTCTGGCCGTTTGCTTGCAATCTTTGGTGTTCCAAAGACGTGTTCCTCTGATTTCTGCCTTTATCTTAGCATTATTCTTGTGATTATGTGTATTTCCAAATTTCCTCTTTTTTAGAAATGCAGCATTTGTACTAGACTGGTGCTCATTCTAATGCTATAAAATCTTTATTTGGGGAGTGGGAGTAGCAGGGGTTTGCCTACACCATTGGTGCTCAGGACTCCCCTAGTAGCTCTGTACTCAGAGGTAGTTTGTGGTTAGCTTGCAGGACCATATGTGGTTCCAGAAATTAAAAATTCCTGGCACAGCAAGTGCCTTTCCCAGAACTATCTGTTTGGCTCTCTAATAATCTCTTTTTAACTTAATTACTCCTGTAAAACCTTATCTCCAAATAAGATCCCATTGGAAGGCATTTGGGTTAAGAATTAAGCATAAGAGATTAGGGAAGAGACAATGCAGTAAATAATAGAAGAATATACTTTCAATGGTAGAAAATGCAAAAAGACCAAATATATTCAAAGACTTATTGTAGATGCAGTCTTTAATAATTTATGGTCTTAGTCTTTATCTTTCTCTAATTTCTCCTTCTATGCTTTAAATTTTTCTTTTGAAATGATTTGGTTTTAATCCTAAATATCTCCTTCAAAATATTTGTTATTGGGGCTGGAGAGATAGTACAGTGGGTAGGGTATTTACCTTGCATACAACCAATCTGAGTTTGATCCCTGGCATCCCATCCTCAAGCACTACCAGGAGTAATTCCTGAGTGCAGAGCCAGTAGTAGCCCCTGAGCATCACTAAGTGTGACTCCCTAACAAAGGCAAAATATTTGTTATTTTTACTGTTTTTTTTAATTATTATTTCCACTTTCTTTCGACAGTTTCTAGCTCTGTTCCTCTTATTTAAAAGTAAGTTTACTGTGTCTTCATACAAACTGATTATTAATTCTGGAGGTAAAGGACTCCAGTAAGTCTCAGGGTGATAAATATTTTAGGTAATTTATTATATATTATTGATAAAATATCTAATTCTGCTAATGATTTGCCTTTTTAAAATATATATATTTAAAAATAAGCACTTCATCATGAAATTCATTTACATACTGATAGATTCTTTTGAAGAAGGTAGTTAAGGCAGTTAGAGGGTATGCATGAGAATTTATATGTAATAGACCACCATACCTGTGCACAAGGGAGGGTCCATCCATAATTATGTGTGTTGCAGCACAGGAAAAAAAGATTTGAGCCAATCCTATCATCTCAAAAGAGATCTTTTGTGAACACTATTCACCCTGGGCTTTTCTTTTTTTTTTTTTTTTTGATTTAATTTTACTTTAGTATTCCCCCTCCCCCAAATATTATTACACCATTTTAGACATACAATTGAAAGATGCTCATGTAGAGTTCTGGTTCTACAGTGTTCCAACACCCATCCCTCCACTCAAACCCATCTCCCATCACCAATGTCCCCATCTCCCTCTCCCCTCCCACACTTCAACTACTTGGCGGGTTCTGTATGTCATTTCTCTTCTCTTTATCTCTCCCTCCCACCAAACTTTCCTGCTCTTCGTGGAATGCAGTGCATTAAAAGACATTACTGTTTCCACTATTTTAATGGACTGCGTGGCCTGGGATTGATCTGGTTTTGCTCTGTTAATCTGGTCATGAGGCAGTTTCCCAGCGTCCGACAGCGAAAATGGTGGCTAGTGTGATGGGCAAGTCTCATCTGGCTGCTTCGGGACCCACCAGAGGTGACGGGCCCCCACTCCCAAAACCTGTCTGCCCTCCTGGGGGTCCCATATTCAGCTGGACCCGGGCGAGCTGAGTTCCAGCCTCCCCAGCCGCTTGAGAGCCTCTTCATGCTATGGCTGATGGCTCCTGGATGGGGCCACCAGGCTCGACAAAATGGAGAGGGGAATGGCCGAACCCTGACTCCATCTGACGAATTCCCAGTGATTCCCACTTCTGGGAGCCGCCTACCTGGGCTCGAACTGGTTTTGCTCTGTTAATCTGGTCGTGAGGCAGTTTCACCCTGGGCTTTTCTTGAGTGAGTAGTAATTTTCAGTTTAGACATGCACTGTTTAAATTGACATATTACTTATATTTTCAGATAAGACAAAGCCATTTTTGTCATATGTGACAAAACTTAATTGACTAGCTTTAGCTTTATACCATAACATCCAATAAATTATTATGTATTCATAACATTCAAAGTTCACATCAAGTTAAAAATACAATTGTTTCTTATGAACAGCATCAGCATTGTCTAGAGGATTGTGATTTGGACTTTTTAGCCATAGCTTATGATTAAAAATATACTGTCACATTACTAAGTCACTGAATTAAGAAGATTTAATTTCTCTTAACCTGTGAATTATGGTGTTTACATTGGTAGCTGCTAGTCATTGTCTTAATATTAAAGGGAAAAGTTATAAATATAAAATTATGGGTCTCATACTAATATAAAGCAAACATGTAACAAAGACTTTTATTTTGCTTATCATTTAATACAGGGACTGGTAAGATACACACTACTATAAGTGTTGGGGCTAAGCAGGGCGTCCAACAGGTATTGGTGTCTGGCTGGTTCTCTGGCCATATTCAGGGCCAGAAACTGTTCCCTCCAGCCAATGAACACAGAGACACCACCATCAGTTCTAGAAAATCTAAGGCTTTAATCTATATCCATGCACTCCTCACTCCAACTAACTGCACACACGCAGTACCACCACCAAGTCAAATCAATTCTGCCCAGGATATATACTTTACAAAACAGTTAAGGGGAGGAAGGGATTACAAGAGGTAAAAGCTCTTTATTCGAAACAACGAGGTGGGAGGAACATTCCCCTAACAGGGACAAAACCACCAGTGGACCAGGCCCAGCTCCTGGGGCTATAGGGTGGAACAGGATGTATTTTCTTTTCTCATCTTTGGCTAGTAAACAATTATTTCAATAATATTTCTAGTCATTTTGTAGAAACCCAGTAAGAGAGACAGACTTTATCTATCACTTGATCACTTGATCACTTGACATCCCTTTATTCATCAATTTACTCGAGCGGGTGCCAGTAACATTTCCATTTGATCCTATCACGTGCCAGTGTAGCCCAATGGCAACATTATCTATACCCTGGATTAAATTTATAAGGTAGCCATTCCTGTGGACATCTCGCCGTATATATCAGACTACATTGTTTATTCCTGATCCCCCCAGTGTCCTATTGATGTATTGCTTATCTTTGGATCAGAACAGAGCTTGCTCTATGACATTGCGCTCAGAACATTGTGCAGCAAACTTCGTTCATCGCTTGTCGATGTTAGGGTAATTCACAGCTGTTTGCCCAGGGTTCATCCAGTCATATGGTGGGATCCTCCTTTTGGGATGTAAGAAATTAGAATCAATCTAAGGGCAACTGAGGCTTTTACTTAGGAAATATGATGGATCCCCAGGAGTAACTAATTCAGAGTTAATTAACTCATAAATCACTGCCTTAAATGTCTTCCAGTGTCTATGCAAAATATCCTTTGTACTAGCAAATCATATGTAAAGGGCTTACAGGAAAGAGAGAAGCAACCATTCATTTACAAGTACAAAGCCCAGTGATGAGAACTCCAACAATATGTATTCTACAATTTGCAGAGCTGTAAAATACCCCAAAGATAATAAGGTGTGGTCTTCTCCACATGACAGATACAAAATAAGCTATTTTTGTCCATTTCCAAATCATTTCTGAAATACATGTTGGTGTTGTTTGTTTCAAAGTGTTCATGAATTTAATTTAAATTTATAACAATTGAAAAAACAGAACGGTTAAAATAAGTGAAAAGGAACCTTTGACTTAGTTTCATCCTTATTTTTAATCTGAAGTTGCAAAATTGTTCATTGTTTTGCATTGTATGCTACATACAATGTTCCATTGTCCATCCAGTCACTAGTGTCAATTTCCCTCCACAGTGTTCCCAGATACCCTCTCCTACCCTCCCACCTCTCCCCAGCCCTAGCCTGGCATCTTGAGAGATACCTTTAAGTTTGGTTGTTAAAATGAGAATCTCATTATTTCAGTGTTGTTGACTCTGATTTGGGTTTTTGATTCTACAATCCTTAACACCACTGATGTACACAAATTCTTCTGACCCCTTCCCTGTAGCTTCTTGTATATCCCCTTTCCTTTCACTCTTTTTTTTCCTCATTCTTCCTATACTCTTTAAACCATTACATTCTCTAACCCAGTTACTCTAAATATCACTTTCATCCTTATTCTTTCTCTTAGATTAGTCACTGAGATCCCAACCCAAAATTTTGGGATCTGTGTTAATCAAAGTTAATCAAAGATTACAAACCATATGATGTTTGCTACCTATGCCGTTTAATTCTACATCCATCCCTTAAATTTTCTTTAATAATACCCATGCCTACATATTGCACCTATGCCTTTACCTGCTTAATCTCTAGTACATATATATGTATAGACATATTCACACACGTACCCACACTTACACAATTATGTCAAGAAACAAAAGTATTTCATTCAGTATTCTAAAAATTTTGAATTTCTGAAAGTGTCTATCACTGTAGAGTTTTCTAGGTCTGACATTCATAGAATGACTTCAAGATATTTGAAATAATACTCTTAAATTAATGACTGGCAGGTAAAGAGTCTTAAGAATATCGTTGAAAATTATTTATAAACATATCAGTTGAATTTTAGTGATACTGTTTTCATCTTTAATATATTCAGTGTGTTTTCTTAATTCTGAAAAACAAGCCCATATTTGTAAAGTGCCTCTGGGCACATTTACTAAAATATCTCTGTACATTCTGCAATTATGCTTTTCTGTTCTTTATTTCTGTTTTAAGTTACATGCATTGTAAAAGCCTGTTTTCATGTGAAATACCTAGTGACTTTTCCTCAGGACCCATTTTAGTTTAAAATTTTTCTCCTTCCATACTGTTTATACATTTAACAGTACTCTAGTTCTGGTACTGTTAAGGACATGGCTGTAATCCATGAAATAGTTACAATGGTGAGTTCATTTTTTAGAACCTATGTCTGTTTTCAGTAATCTCTATTTATGATGTTTTGTTGCCCACTTCCTAATAGTGGCTGACTTAGTTTTTAAAAATTTCTTGCTACTTGCTCTTATAATTTTACTGTATACATTTTCTTTTATTTTATCAACCATTTTTGCTTTAAGACTTCATTCTTTCCTGTATCCAAGATGATTTTCCATTTCTTTTTTTTTTGCCTTATCCAAGAATGCCTATGAACACACCACTTCTGCATCATTTGAACAACCTTTCCTCTTCTACCCTGTTCTTTTACTGCCCAAATCTTAAGATAGTATTATGGTATGAGTGGATGGGTTGGGTACCAGTAACCTAGTTACTTTGACTGGTCATTTTAAATCTCACCCACTGTAAAAGTATCCCATTAATAATAGAATGGAATAGCTGGGAGGGGAAGAAAGCAGGAGATAAAGAGAAGTTCCTACCAGGGAACTTCTTGGTAGGGACTTCCCCTTTCACCTATACCCAGACAGACCACAGGACAGACAACAGGGGTTTACCCAGGCACTTGTGGTTATTACTAGAGACTAAGCAACCAAGGACACTGGGAAACAATGGAGTGTATGCAATCCTAGAGGAGGCCCAGTGAGTGGTTACAAAGCATCAAGCCCCAGCAATTGAGATAGATACTTCAGGATTCTAGCTACAGATTTTAGAGAATAAGAGCATGTGCTGAACAGCATAGTAGTAAGACAAGCTCATTTCACACGGAAGACAAAAGATGGTGAAGGACAAGACTAGAGCATATTTCCCTGGACTGTGCATTGAAGCACAAAAAAGTTATATTGTACACAGGTGAAAAGAGTCATTGGGGAGGGACCTAGACTTATCTATTTCTTAAGCATCTGAGTTTCTATGTGAATCTTTCATACAATTCTCAAGAACCCATGAATTTAGGAATGAATCCACTTCTGCTCAAACAGTACTAAAGCAGAGTGAGGGAAAGGTGGTGCACTAGGGGAATTTAGACTATCACTTTAAACCTTGCCCATGGAATGCATAACCTATCGAACGGGTAGCCAATCAGAATAGACAATGGGGTTGAAAGATGGCAGCAGATAAAAGGAAGTCCCCATCTCTCTCTCACTCTCTCTGCATACATTTGGGCAGAGTGCAGGAATAGGTAAGGTTTGCACACATGCTTGGAAAGATGACATATTCAGCCAGGGCCACATCACATACTGAGCAAAGGAGTCTCACCAATGTTTACCATGACATGGCAGTGATGAGGAAAGCCAGGACAGGACTACAAGAACTGCTCAGGTGGTACAGGTTGAGTCAGACCCAGCAACAGGTATTGATAGCATAGGCCATGCTCCTTTATTTCCCCAGGTTTGCATGACAATGGTCCCTATTTTTTCATTACTTGAGGTCTTACATTGTCAATGGATATGTTTTGCTCCCTCAGGATCATTATAATATCAATACATGTATCAGGTAAAGAGTTCAGAGAAGTTATTAACTAGAGAGAAATTCCAGAATAAAAAAAATGCACCAGAAAGTAGTTAACAGAAGACAGATTTGTAGATGAGCCAGCTGAGCTTGGTTTCAGTATTCTTTTTGTTTGTTTGAAGTTGGGACCTCACCTGGCAATGCTCAGGACTGACTCCTGGCTCAACACTCAGTGATCACTTCTGACACACTTGGGGAACTATATGGGATCACGATCACGATCACGATCTTCCCGTTGATCATCTATTTGCTAGAGCGGGCACCAGTAATATCTCCATATGTCCTGTCTCATGCCAGTAGAGCCAGGGGCATCGGCTTGCTACAGCAACATAAAGAGCCTCAAACCATTATATTAGGTCATGGGAATGACCTAATATAATTGTTACTAGAATTTGGCATATCATATACAACACGAGCAGCTTGTCAGGCTTGCCAGGCTTGCCAGGTTGCCAGGCCACCTCTTGGCAAACTGTACACTTAGCCCTAATAATAACAGCTGGGTCCAGGAGTTTGGACAAATTTCCTCCTTTTGAAGGACGGGAGGGCTAAGACCACCTGCCTGGCACCAGCCTGATGTGCTCTGGGTCAGCCTAGCTGGCACATGACTTAAAGGATGCTGGGATTAAACATGGACCATCCATGCACAAGGCTAGTGCCCTGCCCACTATACTACCACTTTAGTCCTCAGGTAATTTTCTGAGATCTTGCTCAAGCAGCATGTAGTCCCAGTCACTCCAGAGGTGAACAGAGGCAAGATGGTTTCTGTCTCGAATGGATAAGTGTTGGAGAGCTATCATCAATATCTATAAATACTAACTTTTATCATAGCTTTCCTTTGGGGAATAGCTGACTTTATGGTTTTGGTTTTAAAGACTGCTTCAGTAAGGCAGAAAAACAGAAGAACCAACAGAAACTTAACCCATTCCAGTATAATAGTAGAAGACCCCTAGGAAACCCTTCCAGAAGAATGAGCCAAATCATGATTTGCATATCCCTAGGTCTTCTCCTTTGGCTGGTGGATGAGATGTCCTAAAAAGCAGACAACCTGGCATGCACATTTATGGCAGAAAGAAATCATTAATAAAGAGGGCTAATCATTACTGGACAAGTAGATAAATGTGTATGTGTCAACAAAGATTGTGTCTTCATAGATGAATGAGGTCATTTGTGAATTCCCTCCATCAGGATGTGGTCTGAATGACATGTGGTTCTATAAATACACATGTGTTTCATCATCTTTACATGGTTTTTTAAAATACTAATATAGTTTTAATGAGTAAATATTTTAGGTAACGAACTGACTTAGTTAAAACTTATCTTAAACATCAAAGAAGTAAAATGGTTTGAAAAAAGAGAAATGAAAGTATTGTTCAGAACAAAAAATAAAAAGAAGCACTCATGATTTGTCTTATTTATGAAATTGGACTTTTACATTAAGTAGTTTTAAGGCCTTTATCTAAATATAACTGCTTCTATGGGTTCCCAGAAAATAAAATCACTGATTTTGTAACCAGTCTTTACAGTTGAAGGAGAGCTATGAATGCTCTAACATGGGTAAAGTTTGTGTGTAAGATTAATCATGCAGTTCAGTCCAACTGGCATGTTCAGCTCTTCTTTTCATTTCTTTCGCTGTATCAGAGCTGCTGCTGAGTTACTCAACTGAGAACCAGCCAAGTATGGATGGATGCAGCTTTAGTTCCTGAAACTACTGTCATTAAAGTGATAGGTTGCATCACAAATGGAAGTTGAGACTTTGTTCTACATTAAATCAGGACATAAGCAAGGAGGAGCTGTTCTAGCCCAAGAACATTGGCTTAGCCATATATGTTAAGTAAGATAGATAAATAGAAGTATCCATGGCAAACAATGTGTTGTCATTGAAAGCATAGGACTATCAATGGTAAATCTCAAAAACGTACCATACAGATTCTTTGGAACCAGCTTGGAGGGACGCTGAATATTGCTGAACAACAAGAGCAGCAGACAAATCACTGGTATACAGTAATCAAGAATGAGAGTGTTGGAACATTTGTTATTTTGCCTGCCTTGTTCCCCTTCCATTTGGAAACTGATATTCTTCTGTGCCAAGCAATTCTAACGCTGCCTTATTTCCCTGCCACAGGGGTGGGCAAATGAATTAAAAATGTATCTCACTTCCTAGGGCCCAGATATTTCTTGAGTAGATCATTGGGTGTGAGAACTAAATAAAGCTCATTTATTAACAATGTATAAATTACATTGTTATAGGAAGAGAAGAGTTCTTTTCCTGAGTTCATGCATTTTATTCTTCATTGTAAGACAAGCATCATTGGTGGGCACCAGCACTTGGAAATAAAAGTGATGGTGGAGAAAGGAAAAGAAAAAATCATGTGGCTAAATACCTTGATTAAGTACCCAAACCAAATATGCTTGAATCAGAGACTAGTCATATTTCTTAAATATATGAACTAGTATTTATTTTCCCCACTATATAGTACATGTATTGGGATGCTACATGAGTGAAATTTAAAATGAAGTCACTAATATTATGTATGATCTATGAAATATATAATGATCACTACACTCAAGATGTAGACCATTAATATCACCTGCCCCCCAAATTTTATCTTGTTCCAGCAAAATAATTTCTTCCAAAGTAACAACAGGAAATCTCATTGTTGTTTTGATTTGCATCTCCATGATGATGAGTGATGTATAACATTTTCTCATGTGTCTTTTAAGCCTTGTCTTGATAAAGGAAATTTTTAACCTGGAGGAGTAAGTTAGTAAGGATATCAATTGATATTTAAAAATTAAGGAAAAACAGGCAAACATAGATCAGGAGGCCTTGTCAATAGGTGGATTCAACTGCCAGTGTGTGGAAGTCAGAGGTTAGGCAAGACAGAGAAGGAAACAGTGTGCTAATAAATGTTGGAAATGATAATATCTGTTTGGAACTGAGCATTGAATGTAGGCAAAAGGATAGACATGATCACCTCTAAATGTATGTATTGCAAGCCACAATATGTAAGAGAGAGGAGAGAGAGAAAGAGAGAAAAGAGGCAAAGTGCCTGCCATAGAGGCAGGTGGGGGAGGGGAATCGGGGATATTGATGGTAGGAATAAGCACTGGTGGAGGGATGAGTGCTGGACACTGTATGATTGAAACCCAAACATAAACAGTCTTGTAATTGTATATCTCATAGTGGTGTATTAAAAATATTAAAAAATAAGGAAAGAGACTTGCGCTATAAGACAATGAAACATTTAATAAATCATATAAGTTGAATATGAAGGAAGAGAGTGGCATGGAACACCTTCAAGAGCATCGAAGAAATAGCTAAAAGGACAAAGAATCTCTGGCTCCAGGCACATCTCTTTGACTCCACCTTTCTCCCTGCATTAACGTATGCCCCAGAGACTTGGGCCCTACGAAAGCAGGATGAGAACGCTATTTGGTTTTCCAAAGAGGAACTGGAAGAGCTATGCTTGGAATATCACGCCTCACTCAAGTGAAAGAAGGAATCGGAGTTCCAACTTCTGTCGACTATCCAGAGTCAGGGACGCTATCTCGTTTGCCAAGGCATAGAAAATCAGATGGGCTGGACATGTAATGCAATTTGGAGATGACCGCTGTCCTAGAGCTGTTACTGACTGGATCCCACGAGATGTCAAATGATCACGTGGCCGCCCACCTACAAGATGGTCAGACTTCTTCGTCAAGACTCTGAAGGAACGGTTTGAGGCTCTTCATATTCCTGAAGCAACCAGATGCCATTGGGCTACACTGGAACGTGAAAGGGTCAAATGGAAACGTGACTGGCACCCGCTCGAGCAAATCAACCAATAACAGGATGTCAAGTGAACAAGTGATCAAGTGATAAATTGAACCAGTGAGATATGGAGATATGGAAAGCATGCTGTGCGGAAGGAGTCAGGGGAGAGGAACAAGCACAGAATTGTCTCATTCAGACATGGCTCTAAAGAATCAAGTAGGAGAATATCTAAAGCCCAAAGGCAATGGAAGGAAAGCAGGGGAACTGGTCCTTAGTAGAAAGCCTGAGCCTGAGGCTAGAAGTGGGATGGGTCCGAGAAGGAAGTACTAAGACAACTGTAGAGGAAAGTGGTTGCTCCAGACTAGAACTTGGTGCTGAAGGAGGTAAGGCAACATGCATAATACCCTGTCAGTAACAATATTGTACCTAAAAGGGTGCCAGGAAGGAGGGTTCTGGTCAGGAGGGAGCTGATAACAGCAAAAGAAAATAATGCCTTCAAAGAGGCAGGCCAGGAGGTGGGATGGAAGCAGGAATTTAGTGGAGGGAAGTGGACACTGGTTAAAGGATTGGTGCCGCAATACCATATACGTGAAACACAATTATGAATAACTTTGTAATTTATGGAGATTTAATTAGAAAAAAAATTAAAATAAAAAATCAAAAAAAACCCAAACTAGTAGAATAATAAGATGGAAAGCCATGAAAATCTAGGTACAGGCCTAGTATATGGTTTTATCTGTATGAGTGTGTATGTGTGTGTGTGTGTATATGTGTGTGTGTGTGTGTTGTGTAGAGGGGTGCTTTTCCAAAGAATGCTTCTGATAAAATTATTAAACTATATCTTTCACTAACATCAAAATTCTAAGTGAACTAGAATGTAATATAAAAAAAAATGAGGCATTTAGAGGAAGAGAGTTAAAAATAATTACAGTCCTTAGCTGATGCCTTCTAGGATATTTCTCAAACCAGTCTTACCCGCCTTACATGATTTAACTAAACTGTATAATTGCCGGTATAGAAGGCTTATTTCATTGAGGCCACAACATGCTGGAATACAGATTATAATGGTTTTCTGTTGCCGTTGCTGAAGGTTGAAATAATGCTCATGGTCTTGCTGCAAACCTTTGTTTATTTTTGTCTACTACCAGAAGCATTTATATTCAGGTAAGAATGGTGAAAATACTTGCTGCACCAAATTTAATATGGTTCTAAAATATTCCAGGGAGCGCATTTTATAATTAACTTTGGGGAGTGAGGTCTGGGGCAGAGTAGAGGGCCTGGATTGACAGCATTGTTTCCTGTGCGGTGAAGCTACATTTTTCTTCTCTTCCCGGATGCTACAGCCTGGGGATTAATGTTTGTCTTGATTTAATGTCTCGTCAGGAGCTGACACGCACAGCAGTCTGGCTGCAGCAGGATTAAATGAAGCATGGCCTTTCTTTAAGAACGACTTAAACCTCAAGCCTTTAGTCAGAGGGGAGGGGCAGAAGATGAAAAGAGAACAAAAATCTACTAGACTTCCAAAGATAGAGTAAGAATGAAAAATTTAACCTCCTCTAAGACAGTCACACTTTAAGGACAGAGATGCAGTCTGTCTTCTACAAATCTCAGCCTTAAACCCCAGGAAGACATTTGGAGTTGGTTGGTGTTTCAGGGGAAAGGCTCAGCTGCCACTGGGACGCTCCTATTTCAGACCCCTGAGCCCCAAGCCAGTGACCTTGAGATAAAGAGATAAGCTCTGTCGTTTAAGGGAGAGAGAAAGATTATTTTCAATGTTTGGAAATTGAATCCAAAACTCTGTCAGGATGGATTTCACCAGAGCAGCATATTCGTTCCCCAGAAGCAAGGACGTGAATATAAAAGTACTAAAGTAGGGCAGGGTGAGGCCGGCCAGCTCAGGATTCTATGTCTGGCAGAGAACCACAAAAGGTTTATGGGAACAGTATTACGGGTTTCTATGCCTCAAAACTTTGACCAGCACAAGATTTTGTGGGAACTAAAACCAAACCTTTTTAGACAGTACTCTGTCAGTAGGCTAGTAGGTTCTTTATGTTAACCAAGTGAAATGTAATGTGAAATTTACTTGTCATAAAGTTAACCTCTTTACAGCTTCAGAGGGCAGGTTTAAATTTTCACTTATGATTTTGAGATTCTTATATTCTGTCTTTAAAATTTTTGTGACTTCCTAGTTTTCTATCCAGTCTTTCCTGTTGTAGTTACTCTCTTCTTTTCCCTATGGAAAATTCATTTCTCTTTTTATTACTTTTTTCCTGTTATACTTTCTTTCTCTTTATGTTTTATTTGCTCTAAGTGGAATTTATGTGGCCAAGGCATCGAAAATCAGATGTCCTGGACATGTAATGTGACTTGGAGATGACCGCTGGACTAGAGCCGTTACCGACTGGATCCCACAGGATGCCAAAATATCACGTGACCGCCCACCTACAAGATGGTGAGACTTCTTCGTCAAGACCCTGAGTGAACGGTTTGAGGTTCTTCATATTCCTGAAGCAACCAGATGCCATTCACGTGATAGGGTCAAATGGAAATGTTACTGGCTCGGCTAGAGCAAATAGATGAACAACGGGATGTCTAGTGATCTAGTGAAGGTCCTATACTTCCTTCAAGCAGTCATAGAATACTTCTGTATCAATCTTGAAAAATAAGGTGCCTTAGATTGATGCATAATTTGTAAACCACCCCATAGGAAATAAATTTGTAGGAGGTAAATACAATTTTAGGATAAGCCAATTTTTTAGTAGGTATATACATTTTTTAGAATAAATCAATTTTAGGAGGTATATGCAATTTTTGGGATAAACCAATTTTTCCTGAGATATACAATTTTAGGATAAAGCAAATTTTAAAATATCTATTTATTTTTTTATTATACTACAGTGAGATATACAATAAAATTGTTCATGATTGGGTTTTAGTCACAGTGTTCTAGCACCCATTCCTCCATCAGTGCCCATTTCCTACCACCAAAGTCCCCAGATTCCCTCCCCATCCCCAGCCTACTTCTATGGCAGGCACTTTATCTCTTTTCTCTCTCACTCTTTCTCTTTCTCTCTCTCTCTTTCTTTTTCTCTGTCTGTCTCGCTCTCCCTTCCCTTATACATTATGGCTTGCAATACATATATTTAGGGGTTATCATGTATATCCTTTTGCCTATGTTCAATGCTAGGTTCTAGACTGGTGCAACCATTTCCAACAATTATTAGGACACTGGTCTCTTCTCTATATATTAACCTCTGTCTCCTACATACTTGTGGTAGATTCTAACTACTGACAAGTCCTCCTGGTCCATATTTAGCTTGGCCTTGGATATTAGTATCATACTAGTCTTTTTTATATATCCCAAAAATTAATGCAGTCATTCTATATCTGTCCTTTTCCCTCTGGCTAATTTCATTCAGCATGATACTCTCCATGTTCATCCATTTATTAGAAATATTTCATAACTTTTTTCCCTAACAGCTGCATAGTATTCCATTGTGAAGATAGACCACATTTCCTTTATCCAGTCATCTGCTCTTGGGCACTCAGGTTGTTTCCATATTCTGGCCATTGTCAGTAGTGCTGCGATGAACATAGAAGTGCAGATGGTGTTTCTGCTGTGTGTTTTTGGGTTCCCAGGGTATAATTCGAGGGAGTAGTATTGCTGGGTCAAATGGAGCTCAATTTCTAGCTTTTGGAGAAATGTCCATATTGTTTACAAAAATGGCTGTACCAGTTGGCATTTCTACCAACAATTGATGAGGGTCCCTTTCTCCCGCAACCACACCAGCACTGGTTGTTCTTGCTCTTTTGGATATGTGCCGGTCTCTGTGGTGTGGGATGATAACCTCATTGTTGTTTTATTTGTATCTCCCTGATGACTAGTGATGATTAGCAGTTTTTCCATATGCATTTTGGCTATTCAAATTTCTTCTTTGATGAAGTTTCTGTCATTTCTTCTCTCCATCTTCTTGTAGGGTTGATTGTTTTCTTCTTGTAAAAGTTCTACCAGTGCTTGATATATCATGGATCACTGTATCACTGTCTTCCCGTTCATAATTGATTTGCTCGAGCGGGCCCCAGTAATATCTCCATATGTCCTGCCTCATGCTAGTAGAGCCCAAGGGCATCTGCTTGCTCCAGGAACATAAAGAGCCTCAATCCATTCCGGAATGAGGTCTATAATTGTTACTGGTATTTGGCATATCAAATAGAACACGGGTAGCTTGCCAGGCTCTGCCATGCAGGTAGCATACTCTTGTAGTCATCTCTAAGTCCAGAATTTATTGATGAACTGAGCGGCCGCTTGCGACCGGGCGAGCCGGGCTGTAATAGGCTAGTCTGCTGGGTGGAGTTCTGATGAGAGAGAAGTCCGGATGTGGAAAATGGAGTCCCTCATGGAGTGGGGCGTCGTCTGGCTTGTTGAGAGGCTCTGCTGGGATGGCAGGCCAGGGCTAGAACCCACCATTCCTCCTGGGTGCCTCGTGAGCACCTGAGCACAGGGAAAGCAAGTAGCAGCTCTGCCCCATGCCTGTGGGTCTCATGGATAAAGGGTTAATATCATGGATATTAACCCTTTATATGATGTGCATTGGGTGAATATTCTTTCCCACTCCATGGGTTGTCTTTTGGATCTTGGTCACCGTTTCTTTTGAAGTGCAGAAGCATTTTAATTCATGTAGTCCCATATGTTTATCTTTGCTTCCAGTTGCTTTGTTAGTGGTGTTTCATCTTTGAAGATGCCTTTGGCTTTAATGTTGTGTAGGGTTTTGCCTATGTTTTCTTCGATGTACTTTTTGGATTTAGGTCTGTTATTGAGATCTTTAATCCACTTTGATCTGATTTTTGTGCATGACATTAGAGGTCTAAGTTCATTTTATTTTACACAAAGCTGCCCAGTTCTCCCAGCACCACCAGTTGAAGTGGCTTTCCTTGCTCCACTTTGTCTTTTTTTGCTCCTGTATAGGATAACAAATTTTTAGGAGGTAAATACCATTTTAGGAATACTAAGCATGATGTCATTAAATTCTGTATAGAAATTAGTAGCTAGAAGTATCTTTAAAAGAGTAGTAGAAATAAAGTATTTTCAGAAAAAATATTACAAAATTTGATTTTAGCTATTAATGAAAAACACTATTAATGTGATAACAAATGCCTAATACTGAAAGAAAAGGAAGCTGGGCTAAGGTATTCAAGTGCCTTTGATTTTTAAAAGTCAATTGTTAAAATGCTTCCTTGAGACTATTAAATGGAAAAAAGATCATGAAGGGCAAAAAAGTTTTTACAAATGTACTTCAGCTGTATAAGAGTTTGAAAAGTTCAATGGAAAAGGCGAAAGGAAATATATCTAAGGAAAATAGCATGCTTAAGTAAAAATTCTATTCTAAGTTCACAAGAGACTTTTATAAAATATATAGAGACATATAATGAAATATGAATTTAAAAGGATGGCAAGAATATAAGAAAATTACCTCAAATTTTATAGCATAGATGAAGTGAATGAGATTAGTGAGAGAGAGATAAAGAGAGGGAGATGATATAAATGCAATTATTTCTAACTATGGAGAATAAGAAGGTACATTGGTCTAAGAGAGAAGAAAACTTGAGGCTTTCATATGCTAATACAATTATTAAAGGGAGATATTAATGCTACCAAATAGGAAATAAATAACTGAATTTTTTCATGAGCAATTGTTAGTGGGATTTTAAGTAGAAAACTTGTGAACATTTAGAAAGCTAAACACAATGAACCAGTATGAACCAAGTATGAGTGGAGACATTGATTTCAGATCATTTAAAAGTAGTGACTGAGTGCTAATTCTGGACTCATCATTGATAGTGTCTATTGATTTCAGTAGAGTACCTGATCATTTTTCTTTCATTTTTTAGGATGAAATGCTAGATTACTGCATAGATTATTAAATGTATTAATAGCATATCTATTAGCTGCTGTTTAATACATTAGGAGATAGGACTTCATTTGACAAGAAAATGGTTGGGTTCTTGGTAGTTAAATTTTATACCAGTGATTTGAAAGAGAGCATATATTCTATGACAAATAGTGCACATGAGTTTTATATGAAATTTCACTGAAATAGTTTTCAATAAAATTTTGCTTAGATATTAATGAATGAGTCTGATAGAGAGCTATATTTGACTAGAGATGACAAGAAAGATGTGTTGACTATTCTTAAATAATCTTAAATATGCAAAAAAAACTGTTTAGTGTTCACCCCCACTATCATAGACTGAATAATGACAATTCAGTCTAAATTTTGATCCTTGGAACCTTGATGGGGAGTATGCGTAATCCATTGTAATAGGCACATAGCAGATGAAATATAGAAAACCGGAAAATGGAATTTATCCTGTACTATTAAATAAGACAGATAACTAATTTGATTAAAAATGTCTTGATAAAGGTACCTAGGAATGTCAGTATAAGATAGGAGGATATGAAGGTATAGAGGTTAGACAATATGGACATTCCTCCAAGGACTTGAAATTGAGCTCCTGTTTGACCCAGCCATACACTCCCAGGAATATACCCTGAGAAGCCAAAAACACACAGCAGAAACACCATCTGCACATTTACTTTCATAGCAGCACTATTCATAATAGCCAGAATCTGGAAATGACCAGAGTGTCCGAGAACTCATGACTGGATAAAGAAACTGTGGTACATCTACACAATGGAATACTATGCAGCTGTTAGGAAAAATAAAGTTATGAAATTTGCCTATAAATGGATGGACTTGGAGAGGATCATGTTGAGTGATATTAGCCAGAAGGGAAAAGACAGATATAGAATGACTGCATTTATTTGTATTGTCTTGTCAATAGATGGATTCTACCACAAATATGTGGAAATCAGAAGTTAGGTAAGACAGAGAAGGGAACAGTGTGCTAATAATTGTCGAAAATGGTAATACCAGCCTAGAACTGAACTTTGAATATAGGCAAAAATATACACATGATAACCTCTAAATGTATGAACTACAATCTGCAATGTGTAAGAGGGGAGAGAGAGAAGAAGAGAGAGAGAAAGAGAAAGAGAAAGAAAGAGGAAAGATAATGAACATGTCATAGAAGCAGTCTAGGGGAAGGGGGAGGTAATTGGGGTCATTGGTGGCGGGAAATGGGCACTGGTGGAGGGATGGGTGCTGGAACACTGTGTGACCGAAACCCAGACATGAACATTTTTGTAATTCTATATCTCACGGTGGTACAATAAAATATTAAAAAATAGAGGTTAGAGCTGGAGAGATCATCCAGCATGTAGGGCATTTGCCTTGCACATGAGTTCAGTCCGCAGCATCCCATATGGTCTCCCTCAGTAATTTCTGAGTGCAGAGCCAGGAGTAACCCATGTGCATTGCCAGGTGTGACCCTCCCCCAAAAAAGGTTAGAGTATGTGAGTAAAGTCTATTAGTTAGAAAAGATAAGAGCATGGAGCATCCCAGTTCCCAGAAGAAATGTGACCCTTACTTCAGACTTCCTGCAGTAAAGGATAATGAATTTATGTGGTTTCAAGACACAAAATTTATGGTAACTGAAATTTATAAGTACATAAAGAGAAAACTGTAGGTGATTGGTCCATTTAACCAGCACCCTGACCCACTTCCAGAAGTTACCCCATTCCAGTCAACAGGAGATAACATTTGCTCCCAGCAAATCTGAACCTAGCAGTCAGTTGTTCCAACTGTAAATGACTGTTCCCATGGAGTCAACAGCCCTGCATCTTCTGGCAGGTACCCCATTCTTGCTTTCATGATACCTATACCTCCATGATACCTCAGAGTTGCCAGGTGGTCCAGTCACCTGTGAAGGATTGCCTTGTTTATGTTGCAAGTATTTACTATTATAAGGAAAAATAAGTTGTAGGAGTGAGATTCTCTCTTTCAGACATAAGCAGCCAGAATTCCACTCTACAAATTGCACAGGAGACTTCAAGGGATCTCCACCTGCCTCTTTACTTTAGGAGGGAGCCAACTCCTAACTGATAGAGAGATGCTTTGGAGACATGAGTGGGCTGAGCTGCACCAAGTGCAACAAAAAGAAATGAAGAAATTCAACTGCATTTGAAGATGGGGATGAAAGTCCAGAAAGATCTTCAACTATGTCAGATCATCCATACCTGATAATGTATAGGAGCTCAGGGATTACTTTTGGCAATTTTTGAGGGAAACATTTGTGGCATCAGAGATTGAACTAGGGTTGGTGAGTTACCAGTCAAGCACCTTAACTCCTGTACTAACCCTCTGGTTCTACATCAGGTCTTTAAATCCACTGAAGACAATTTTAGAACAACAATCCTTACAAGGTTTAATGATCTGGGGGAAAATATTGAACAGAGAATCAATAAGTTTGAAGAAAATTTCATGGGAAAATAAAAGAACTTATTCAACCAGAAATGAAGGAGCTAAAATTCCTAGCAGTTCTCAGCAGCAGAAAGGGTATAGACTAAATTTGAATTATTCACCCTTTGAAACAGTTTGCACAATTCTGTCAATGAAGGAGTAGTAATAGAGACTGAGAAAAAGGTAGATAATTTAAGCGATATCATTCACAATACCAGAAGGAACCTCAGAATCATAAGCATTTCTGAATCAAATGAAAAAGAAAAAGGAGGAGAGTACTGGTTGAAGAAATAATAGCTGAGAAATTCTCCAATTTGAATGGACTTAGTACACTCATCCAGGATACTCAAAGAGTACCAACATAAACCCAAACAGGATGACACTAAAACACACTGTAATCAAAATAGCAAGAACCAAATATAAACATAGATTCCTTAAAGTGGCAAGAGAGAGCATGCAAAGGGAAAAAAATAACCTTAAGATTCACATCAGACTTTCTCAATTGAAACTGTATAAGCAAGAAAAGAATGAAATGATACAATCAAAGTATTAAATGAGAAGAAACTCCAGCCAAGATTTTCTGAAAGGATATCACTCCGCTTTGGAGGAGTGACAAACCATTCTCAGATAAGCAACAGAGAACATTTGTTGTGTGCAAAGCAGCTCCACTAGGGATACTGGATGATCTTATATAAAAAGCAACATGGTAAAAGTAACAAAAATCCTCATAGATAAGTGAAAACAATCTCCTTCATATTAGCAATTTCTAAAGAAACTGAATAAAGACATTAAAAGGTAAAGTGGCTACACAGATCAGGTAAAATGTTTTACTTTCTGATACTTATAAGAGACACACTTGTATACTCTCATAATAAACACAGATGTAAAATGAATGGTTGAGAAACAATCTTATATATTAATGGTAAATTAAAAAGTAGTGGCACCCATACTTATATAAAACCCACAGCTTTTAAACTAAAAAAAGGAATAAGAGGTAGGGATGTACATTGCATACTTATTAACTGCTAATTAGAAAATGAAAATACCTCATTCTTAACAATGTAAATACACCAAATGGATGGGCATCAGTGTTTATAAAGAAACTGTTAGTAGACCTGAGAAGATTCATTGGTGGAAGCACTATAGTAGTGGAAAATTTTAATGCCCCACTTTTTCCATTGGCAGATTAACCAGACAGGATATCAATGATGAAATAAGAACTTACGTGAGGAATTTTAAGGACTCGGATTGATGGTAAAGTTCAGGACCTCCCTCTGACCACCCAGACACACATACCAAAAAAATGAATATGTATGCTTCTCCAGTGCATACAGAACATTGTTTAGGACAAACCAGTTGCACAATTCAAATATTGGCAACAAATCACTGAATTGGAAAAATGTCAATGTAAGTTAAGTTCTCTCATTTCAAATCATTGTTTAGTTTTTATTTTGCTATTCAGTGAGTTATATGGGTTCCTTTTGTAATTCATATTTAAACTCCTATCAAATATATGCTATACAAATTTTTCTGTTCTATTTAATTTATTAGTTTATTTTTCATTTGTTTTGAAATTTAGTTTAATGTAGTTATAATTTTTTTGCTTTTGTTACCAGAGTTTTTCTTGTCCTATCAAGAAATAATTACCAATACTGATTCCAGTGAGTTTTCTCCTTATAATTGCTTTAAATTTTTAGTAATTTCAGATCCTATAAAGTCCCTAATCTTTTAAAGTTGTTTTCTTACTGATGTTAGATGGGGTTCAAATTAACTCTTTTGCAAATGTTTACCTAATTTTCTCATCACCATTTATTGAAGACACTGCCCTTTCATCATTTACATTCAATACATGCCTAGAAGGAAGTGATTTTATATATGTAAGTTTATTTTGGTGTGTGTTGTTTTCATGCCATGAAAATGTTGGTTCAATCATTATAGCTTTATAATATAATTTGAAATCAGAAGTACAATGCTTCTAGATTTGTTCTTCTTAAAATTATTCACTTATTCATATTTTTGTGATACTACATGAATATTAAAATTCATTTTCTCTATTTCTGATATAAATGCTATTGGGATTTAATTGACTCAATAGAGAAATTTGGCTAACTTTAACATTTAGGCAGTATATTTTCTTCAACCATGAGCATATATTGCTTCCATTTTTCGTGCCTCGTTTTATTTGTGTAATTAGTTTATTAAATTTTTAGAACTTGGATTTCTCACTTCTTCGGTTAAATTAATCGGAGGTATGGAACGCCTTCAACAGCATTGAAGAAATAGCAAAAAAGTTTCATCGATTTGCTAGAGCGGGCACCAGTAACATTTCCATTCGTTGGGAATGAGATCCATTTGTTACTGTTTTTGGCATATCGAATACACCATGGGTTGCTTGATTGCAAGGCTCTACCATGGCTCCAGGTTTACCCAAGGGGGCCCAGTCTTTTTCTATGTTATACCATCAACTATCCAGGGCCCACAGGGCAGAGCTCTGGGTCTAGAAAAGCCTGTCTCCGTCTGCCGCCTGTCAATTTACAAAGTGAAAAGGTTTTCATGGTACTATTGATAGATTCATAATTATATTATTAATTTTAATACACTAATATTATTTTGGATTGTACAGATAGGCCTAAATGCAACCACATATATTTTTTATAAAGGGGCATGGAGACATTCGCTCATCCACAAGGTTTAACTTATAAAAAAGGATGACAATGTGAGCTGGAGGCAGAGATTGAATGGCTCATCAACAAATTGTTAAGTTAACAGCCTTAAGAAGCTAGAGAACTATTCACAATAGCCAGAACCTGGAAACAACCAGTATGCCCAAGAACTGATGACTGGATAAAGAAACTGTGGTACATCTACACAATGGAATACTATACAGCTGTTAGGAAAAATGAAGTTATGAAATTTGCCTATAAATGGATGGACATGGAAAGGATCATGTTGAGTGAAATTAGTCAGAAGGAAAGAGAGAGACATAGAATGACTGCATTTATTTGCATGACATAAATATATCAGGTGATCTTACCAAAAGTGGAAATTACCACAAACGTGTGGGAGTCAGAGGTTAGGTAAGATAGAGAAGGGAACATGTGCGAATAAATGTCAAAAGGGCTGATACCAACATAGAACTGAGTATTAAATACAGGCAAAAAAATGCACATGATGGCTTCTACGTGTATGTAGTGCAACCCACAATATGTAGGGGAAGGAAAGGAGAGAGAGGGAGAGAGAAGAGAGATAAAGAACCTGCCATTCAGGCGGGCTATGGGAGAGGGGGGGAAATTGGGGACAATGGTGGTGGGAAATGGGCACTGGTGGAGGGCGGGTGCTGGAGCACTATGTGACCAAAACCTCCAAACATGAACTACGTTGTAATTGTGTATCTCACGGTGGTATAATAAAATGTTTAATAAAAAAAAGAAGCTAGAGAAACAAGAAATGTGTCTTTCCTGGAGTAGCTAGAGGCTCTACGGATACCTTGATTTGATATAGTATAATTGATTTTGGAGTCCTGGTCTTTGGAGCTATGAAAGAATAGCTTTTTATTTTGGGATTGTTAGGGAGAAGGGGACACATATTGGTGTTGCATAGGGCTTAATACTGACTCTGTGTTTAGGGATCACTCCTGGAGACACTCGGAGGACAATGTGTAGTGCCAAGCATACAACTGGAATTGGTCTTGTGCAAATCAAGCACCTTAACTCCTATACTATCTCTCTTTCTCTTGGCTTTCTAGTTACAAAATAATAATTTTGAGTAAAATGTTATAAGTGACTTAGAAAATTCATACACTCACCATATAAATAGCATTAGTATGTGATTTTGTTAAAATATTGTTCAGTAAAACCAATGTGGGTGTCTAGATAAAGTCTTTTGAACTTAATCCTGGATTTGAAAAAAATGAAAAATTATCTATATATTACTGGACTACTTCTACATTTCTTTAGTTAAAAAGAAGACTCAAATAGTGGGAAGAAGCCAATTGGTAAGCATAGTGAAGGAATAATGCTATGCTCAGATGGGTTCTTCTGGAAAGTCTTCTTTTTTAAAACCTGGTTTAGAAGAGTTCCTAAGAAAATTGTTGGAGTAACCCATCGAATTGTGTGGACAAAGGTCGAAATTGATCATTTCATTTTGAGCATATTAAAGTTAGATTTTGTGTTAAGGTTAAGCATGTAATATGGTTTAAAAATATGTGGATATATGGACAAGATGTCAAGAGACACATATTTTATTTTTTTATATTTTTTGTTTTATTTATTTATTTATTTATTTAAATTTTTTATTATACCACCGTGAGACATACAATTACAAAGGTGTTCACAATTGGTTCTTGGTAATACAGTATTCCAGCACCCATCCCTCCACCAGTGCCCCCATTTCCACCACCAATGTACCCCACCCCTCCCACCCCCCCCAGGCTGCCTCAATAGCAGGTAGCCCTGTTTTCTCTCTTTCTCTCACTGTCTCTCTCTCTGTCTCTGCATCTCTCTCCCTCTTGTTTTACACATTGTGGCTAGCCCTGCAGATATTTAGAGTTTATCACTTAAGTCTCTTTGTGTATATTCAATGGTGAGTTTTAGTCTGCCATTACCATTTCCCACACTTAGTAAAACACTGGTATCTATTTATATCCTATTAATGAATGCACTCATTCTATATCTGTCCTTTTCCTTCTGACTAATTTCACTCAGCATGATAGTCTCCATGTCCATCCATTTGCAGGTAAATTTCGTAATTTCATCTTTTCTAACAGCTGCATAGTATTCCATAGTGTAGATGAACCACAGTTTCTTTAGTCAGTCCTCTGTTCTCGGGCATTTAGGTTGTTTCCAGATTCTAGCTATAGTGAGCAAAGAAAGCCTCTTCAACAAATGGTGCTGGGAAAACTGGGCAGCTACGTGTAAAAAAATGAACTTAGACCTCCTTTTAATGCATACACAAAAGTCAGATCAAAATGGATTATAGATCTCAACATCAGATATGAATCTATAAGGTACATCGAAGAAAACAGAGGAGAAACACTCTACGATATCGAAACTAAAAAGTATCTTTAAAGACGACACACCACTGACCAAGCAAATGGAAGCAAAGATAAACAAATGGGATTATATAAAATTGAAAAGCTTCTGCACCTCAAAAGAAACGGTGACCAAGATACAAAGACAGTCCACAGAGTGGGAAAGGATATTCACCCAATACCCATCTGACAAGGGGTTAATATCCAGGATGTATCAGGCACTGGTAGCCCTTCACAAGAAAAAAACAGCCAACCCCATCAAAAAATGGGGAGAAGAAATGAACAGAAGCTTCCAAAAAGAAGAAATTAGAATGGCCAAAAGGCATATGAAAAAGTGCTCTTCATCTTTAATCATCAGGGAGATGCAAATCAAAACAACAATGAGGTACCATCTCACATCACAGAGACTGGCACACATCCAAAACAGCAAGAACAACCAGTGCTGGCGTGGATGTGGGGAAAAAGGGACTCTCATCCACTGTCGGTGGGAGTGCCGACTGGTCCAACCCTTTTGGAAAACAATATGGGCATTCCTCCGAAAACCAGACATTGAGCTCCCATTTGATCCAGCAATAGCACTCCTGGGAATATACGAGAGTCCGAAAAACATATAGCAGACACACTATCTGCGACACATATTTTAAAGTGATCAAGAGAGAATCATTGAGAATATGTTGAAAAAATATGTCTCCTGTAAGGTTTTATGAAGATGTGATATACTGAGACTTATTTTTTCAGATTTTTAATTTAAGTAGTATTGTCGTTTTTTGCCATTTTTGCAACCCTCTCTTTATAAAATAAGATCATGCATATTATCACTGAACTGCTCATTGCATTTATTCTTTACAAACTAGACTGTCCAATGAAGTAATTTTTCTACACACAAAGAGAAATGTGATAAAGACTATTCACACTGGTGAATTTTTCTTATTAGCAATGACAGATCTGAATATTTAGGTTTTAACAGCTTTACTTTTTATCTGAAGTGAGTACAGACTGAGCTCTTGATAAAATAATCACAGAAAAAATGAAAAGAATATTATCATGTATATAATAGAACCATAATTAAATAAATATGCATCTTTTTACTTTATAAGGTTAAAATATTTTAAGAGATTACTCTTGTAAGGATAGCATACTATATCAATTACCAGGGAATCTGTATTTTGACATAAGAGAACTTATTTTGCAAACCATGTATATGTATATACTTCACAGTATGTGTGTAAGACTAAAGAAACCTTATGATGGTCTCACTACTATGGCCCATTTATTGTAATCTATCAACTAACTGGAGAAAACCTAGAAACAGTGTGAATGAGAGTAAACATATTTTCCTGAAACACAAGAAGACAATTCAGTAAGAGACAGCCACACTTCTCAAACAAATATGCTTGAGTAAACTGATATTCATTGGAGAATGAACTGACCCTTACAATACACAGAAGCCTAAATCTGTCATAGACTTCAATGTAAGATAAAGTCATAGAAATTTTAGACAAAATCAAATCTGTAGTACTACATGAATGTAAAACAATCTTTACAATTTGGAATTATATGCAGGTACTTCACAAAAAGAATGTGAGTGATGAAAGTGGAGAATATTTAATATTCTCTTCCATCGTTGAAATGCAAATTTAAAATGTTGCATGTACTCTAGAATGAGTAAAGTTTTAAGAAAGTGACTGGAGAGATAATACAGATTAAGGCACTTGCCTTACATGCAGCAAGTCCTGGTTTGGTCCCCAGCACTGTACGGTCCTCTGAGTTCCTCTGGGAGATCTCTGAACATAGTCAAGAATAATCCCAGGCACCACTGGATGTGGCTGAATACTGCATCCCATTGAAAAACTATGAATATAACTATCACTATTTCCTTAAATTAGAAAGTACAAATTTATGAAAATTAAAAATATAGAACAGATAAAATGGAATATATTTTATGCATTGTCATATCACAATTTAGACTTTTTTGTATACATCTCTTTTCTAAAGGATGTAGCTAGTATAATATAGCACCAAAGAAGTAGATTAAATGGTTCTTTACCAAGAAATAATAATTTACTTAAAATTAAAGATGTGGCTGTAGTTAAACACATACCCTGTACAGAAACACCACCCTGCCTGTTAAGGATTAAGCACACACCCTACCTTAGTCCTTTCTCTCACCCTACATGATTGGCTGACAGAGTTCCCACCTTACTATCTGATTGGCTGATACAGATTTCTCACCCCACTTACCCCAACTTAAATATCCCTGTTCTACCTAATAAAGTGGAGCTATTTTCCCCAAAGTGGTTCATGGAGACTTGATTGTGAGTATCCTACCCGACCTCCTTTGTGGGTGCTCTACTTGATTTTTTTTCATGAGTATTTTACTCGTTCAAGATCTGACCTTACCAGCTACATCAACATCTCTCACCAATCACATCAACATGTGACAGAATCCAAAGAGAGAAAACTTAAAAATAGATCAGTTGCTAATGTTTTGTCTCATAACTTTTCAATCTTTTTTAATTTCTCAGCTATATTTGATAAGTAGCATGTGTATTTTCTTCATGTTTATACTTTCTTCAAATGAATTAGTTCATGAAAAGTTATTTCTATTCTCTACACTAAATTCTTATTGTGTGGGCATGTTACTATGGTAATATCAACAGATCAGCTGCATACCATTATCAACAAGCACAAATAATGAGGATTTTTTATTTTATTAACATCCCATGATTATTAAAATAATGAACTTTAAAGAAATACATATTCAGTAGTTCTCTATGTTATCATGTTACTGTAGAGGAAAGCTATGTAATGCCCTAAAAAATCTTAAGTACACAACTGTGTAAAATATAAAACATGCCAACAAATTTGAGAATAATCATGTCTGCTGATTGGGCAGAATTCTTATTCTTATAGAATAAGAAACCCTGGAATTGGGTGTGAAAAAATAAGTATGAATTTCAAGGAAAATAGGGACTAAATATCTTTTTATAGGGGAAAAATGAAGATGTTGAAGCGGTGATAGTGTCTGAGAGGTAAAACTCAAAGACTTGAGGGTCAAATAAGAATCTTGAATTAGAATCTATAGGTAAAGAGCAGATACTAAAGAATTTTTATAAAGGAACATTTTTATTGAGATCAATTCACTTGCTCGAAATCTTGAGCTGTCATTCTTCATTCACCTCTTTCCTTGGTCCCGAGCTATCATGATTCTATCTTTTTGTCTCTATGGATATGTCTATTTTAGAATCACTTGTATCACCTGTCTTCGCGTTGTTTATCTATTTGCTGGAGCGGGCACCAATAACATCTCCATTCATTGGGAATGAGGTCACTATTGTTAACTGCTTTTGGCATAATGAATACATCACGGGTAGTTTGCCAGGCTCTGCCGTGGCTCTGGGTTCATCACATGGGGCCCAGTCTTTTCTATGTCAGACCATCAACCATCCAGGGCCCACAGGGCAGAGCCCTGGGTGTAGACAAGCCTGTCTTCTGTCTGTCAAGTGCTGACGCAGCCGGGCACCTCAGCCACACCTGCAACACCTCAAGGGGCAGGTGGCAGGAACATTACATGTAAAAGGAATCATATAATATGCAATTTGTGGAGCCAGTGAGATAGTGCAGTGGGGTAGGATATTTTGGGTAGGGTATTTTGCCTTGCATGCGACTGACCAAGGTTGGATCCCCTACAACATCAAGAATGATACCTGAGCACAGAGCCAGGATTAGTATTGTGCTCAGTTATCATTGAGCACTGCCAGGTGTGAACCCAAAAATAAACAAATAAGATGATTTCTGTAATTGTTTTCCTTTACTCAGAATATTTTCAAGGTTTATTGTGTTGTGTTTTGTAGTACTGTAGTACTGTAGAACATCTCCTTTCATGACTGAATTCTATTCTGCTCTATCAATAGAGTACACTGCCAATTGATAGAAATATTTTTTGTTTCCAATTGTTTGTCTGTTATGTGCAAATTTCTTAGACATGTTTGTAATTTATTTTGGGTCTATACTTAGATGCAAAGTGATCAGGATATAGTTATTTTATGTTGAATTATTTTAGAATCTACTACAATGCTCTAATGTGATTACATTATTTTACCTTTCTAACAGCAATGCTGTTTTCAAATTTTGCTAAAACTTTAGCAAATGTTTTGTCTAAATATTTGTTATTTTTTGCTTTGGGGCCACACATGCTTTTGCTGAGGGCTTACTGCTGGTTCTGAGCTGAAGGGTCACTCCTAGCTGTATTCAGGGGGACCCTTCTTGATACAGGGATTTTGATCTGTGTCAGTCATGTGAAATACTTACCCCATATCCCTGTACAATCTCTCCAGCCTCTGTCTGAGTTTGTTGTTGTTTAATAGCCATCCTCATAATTGTGATGTGATATTCCATTGTAGTTTCTATTTGCATTTTCTTGGTGACTATATGACTATAACTTTTAGCATCTTATGAACTTATCAGTCATGTTTATTTATTTAACTTTTCTGGGGTTGCAATAAATAGCAGAGTGGGTAGGGCATTTGCCTTGCTCCACATGGGTTCAATTCCCAGTATCCCAAATGTTCCTAACAAGTACTTCCAGGAATAATTCCTGAGTGCAGAAACAGGAGTAACCCCTGAACATTGCTGGTTGTGACCAGAAAAAAAAAGAAGAAACAAGTTTCTTAACTGTTTCCAAGATTTGATGGTATTTTCTAGTTTTACCTTCTTTATAATATTCTTTAAAGGAAAAAAATTCAGTTTCAATGAAGCCCTATTAATTTAGCATTTGTGCTTTAAGTGCCAAATTTAGAGAAATCGTTTCAAGAAATCTAGGGCAGCAAGGTAAAATTAAATGCAATTTTTCCTTTTTAAGAGTTTCCTATGTTATTTTTTATTATTTTATTTAAATTGCTTATTAAATCACCTTTTGTGGTTTTTTTTTCTCTCGGCATTCTTTGCACAATCATGGAGGTGCTGAACCAGTCGGTTGTATTCTTCATTGATGTCGTCAATGATGGTATCTTCCCATGTTGCCGCAGTGGTGCCAAAAAGTTCTCAGTGGTGGTCCTTCTGGGAGTTCTCTTCTTAAACTTTGCAGCCTTTTCTCCCCATTGCATGAAGTAGAACTTTGCATGAAGGAGACCGAGGTCGGATCCTGTTTGGAATTTTGGGATGACAGCAACATCGGTCAGGTAAAACCTTCGATTGAAAATGATGTGGTCAATTTCATTGTGGAACTGTCCACCAGGGGATTCCCATGACCAACGTTTCAATTCATCCTTCTGGAACTGTGAGTTCCCATGAATGGTCTTGGTGGACATGATAAATTCATGTCCACCAAAAAACCACAAAAGGATGCCTGTCTTCAAAAACTCTCAAGTTCATTCACCAAAATGGCAAGGTGCGAGCCTCAGGCGACCAAACGTTAATACCAAGCTTGCAAAGCAGTGCAGAGAAGCGATAAAGGAAGACCTAAAAGAGAGAAGAGCAGAAATACTGGAAGATGCAGCAGAAGCCAGGAAAAGCATTCATACCGCCCGCCTGTCCTTCGCCAACTATAAGACCAAGATGACTGCCCTCCGACGCCTGATGGATCTATCACATCTTCCAGAAAGGCAATGGAGAAGATTACCCATGACTTCTACTCAGATCTCTTTGATAGCCACGACCACCTGCCCACATACCAAATTCCTCTGGATGGATATGTCGTTCCCAATGTTCTCCCTTCTGAAATCCAGTTTGCCATTTTGTCAGTAAAGAAGGGAACAGCACCAGGCCCAGACAAAACCAGACCCAAACACCTGAAGAATCTGCCTTCAGTACTCATCAATACACTGGCTCGGCTCTTCACACGCTACCTGTCCAAATGCAAGGTGCCCTCCCATTGGAAAACAAGCAAGACAGTTCTACTGTTCAAGAAGGGAGACATCCATGACATTAGCAACTATCGCCTCATCTGCCTGTTGTCTGTCATCTACAAGCTGTTCACTTGAGTCATCCTGAACAGGATTGGCAGAACATTAGATGAAGGGCAACCATGTGAGCAAGCTGGCTTCAGAAGAGGATTCAGCACAATTGACCATATCCACACAGTAAACAAGCTCATTGAAGTTTGTAGGGAGTTAAGGGCGCCACACTCTGTCTCACATTCATTGATTTAAAGAAAGCCTTTGATTCTGTGGAGACTGAAGCAGTCATCGAAGCCCTACCCAAACAGTGCGTTCAAACCCAATACATCAAGATCCTTCATGAGCTCTATTACGGATTCACCACCAGGATCTCACCATTCTACAAAGAAGTGACCACTAATGTCAAAAGAGGGGTTTGGCAGGGTGATACCATTTCACCAAAACTCTTCAGCACCACCCTCGAGAACATCATGAGACAATTAGATTGGGAAGGAATGGGAGTGAAGATAGAAGGTCGGCAACTACACCACCTCTGCTTCACTGATGACATCGTTCTAATAACACTAAACATTAGCCAAGTGGCACAAATGCTGGCTGACTTTGACTGAGAATGTGGAAATATATGTCTACAGCTGAATCTCAGCAAAACTATGTTCATGAAAAATGAAATAGTTCCAGAGGCGCCATTCACTCTCAATGGAACAAACATCTTTGAATGCAGCAGTTATGTGTACCTAGGTCGAGAAATCAACATGATGAACAACCTAAAACCTGAATTGTGCAGGAGGAAGAGACCAGCATGGAATTCCTTCCAAAAACATCGAAGACATAGCAAAAAAAGACAAAAGATCCTCCAGCTCCGGGCACCTCTCTTCAACTCCACTCTTCTCCCTGCATTAACATATGCCTCAGAGACCTGGGCCCTACGAAAACAGGATGAGAATGTTATTCGGGTCTCCCAAAGAGGAATCGAAAGAACTATGCTTGGAATATCACTCCTCACTCAAGTGAAAGAAGGAATCTGGAGCTCTGACCTCCATTGCTGTTCCAGAGTCAGGGACACTGTCTCATTTGCCAAGGCACCAAAAAATCAGATGGGCTGGACATTTTAATGTGATTTGGAGACGACCACTGGACTAGAGCCTTTACCGACTGGATCCCATGGGACGCCAAAAGATCACGTGGCCTCCCCCTACAAGATGGTCAGACTTCTTTGTCAAGACCCTGAATGAACGGTTTGAGGCTCTTTGGATTACTGAGGCAACCAGATGCCATTGGGCTACACTGGCACGTGATCAAGTCAAATGGAAATATTACTGGTGACTGCTAGAGTAAATCGATGAATAACGGGATGTCAAGTGATTAAATCACCATGAAATAGGCCATTACAAAACTGTTCATGTTTGAGTTCAAATCATACAATGTTCCAACACCCATCCTCTAGCAGTATAAATTTCCCAGAACCAATGTTCCAGTTTCCCTTCCACCACCATCGATCTCCTCCCGAACTGCCTCTATGGCAAGTTTTTATTTAACTTTATTCTTTACATTTATTTTCTCTCTGTTTCTCTCTGTCTCTGTCTCTGTCTCTCTCTCACCATTTGGACATTGTGGTTTACAATACAGATGCTGAAAGGTTATCATGTATATCACTTTACCTACTTTCAATACTCAATTTTAGTACAGAATGACCATTTCCAAATATCATTGTGATATAGGTCCATTTTCTTTCTTACCTACCTTATCCCCATATGCATTTGTGGAAGATTCCAACTATTGGCAAGTTCTCCTGGCTCCTGTTTTACCTGGCATTAGATTAAGTCTCATACTACTTTTATATATATCCCACAAATGAATAGTCAGTTCTATATCTGTCTTTCTCATACTGACTAATTTCACTCTGCATGATATTCTCCATGTTCATCCATTTATTGGCAACCACTTCATTTTTCCTAACAGCTGCATAGCATTCCATTGTGCAGATGTAATATAGTTTCTTTATCTAGTCAATTTTTTGGGGAGAGTATTCAGTTTGTTTCCAGAGTCTGGCTATTGTGAATAGTGCTGCAGTGAACATAGACGTGAAGATGGTGTTTCTGCTGTGTTTTGGGGCCATCAGAGTGTATTTCCAGAAGTTGTATTGCTGGGTCAAATGAAAGTTTGATGTCTAGTTTTTGGAAAAATGTCCATTTTTTTTTCCAAAATGGCTGTACCAGTCAGCATTCCTACCAGCGATAAGTGTCCCTTTCTCCCGCATCAGCATCAGCACTGGTTGCTCTTGTGCTTTTTCTGATGTGTGTCAGTCTCAGTGGTGTGTAATATGTCATGTATGGTATTGTTTACATTTTCTTCCATCTACCATATGGATTCAGGAATCATGGTGAGATCTTTCATCCATTTTGATCTGACTTTCATGCCCGGCATCAGGTAGAGGTCTAAGTTTATTTTTTCACTCTTAGGTGTCCAGTTTTCCCACTTGTTAAAGAAGTTTTTCTTGTTCCATTTCAAATCTGTTGCTCCCTTTTATCAAAGATTAAGTTATTATATATTTGAGGGTGTGTCTCAGGATATTAAGTTCTATTTCATTAGTCTGTAGGTATTTATTCCAATACCATGCTGTTTTAATTACAACTTCTTTATTATACAGTTTGAAATTGGATAAAGTTATAGCTTCCATCTTCTTTTACTCAAGGATTGCTTTAGGTATTACTTTAGGGGGTTTGTTATTCCATATGAATTTCAGGAATGTTAGATCAGAGTCTTTGAAAAATGTCATGGGTATCCTTACAGGGACTGCATTGAATCTGTATAATGCTTTAGGAACTATTATTTTGACAATGTTAATTCTTCCAACCCTTGAAGAGGGAATGTGTCTTCATTTTCTCATGTCCTCTTTTATTTCTTGAAGTAGCATTTTGTAGTTTTCTTTGTACAGCTACTTTACATCCTTAGATAAGCTGATTCTGAGGTACTTGATTTTATGAGGCAAAATTGTGAAAATTGTGATTTAAAAAAATTATCATTCTCTTCTGTTTCATTATTTGAATATAGGAAAGTCATGGACATTTGAGTATGATTTTGTAACCTGCAAGCCTACCATACAGGCCTATTGTTTCTAGGAGACTTTTGGTAGAGACTTTAGGATTCTCCACGTATAATATGTCATATGTAAGTACTGAGAGCTTGACTTCTTTTTCTATCTGGATGCATTTGACATTTTTTCTTGCCTAACTGTTATGACAAGTAGTTCTAAGTACTAAATTGAATATAAGTGGTGAGAGTGGGCAACTTTATCCTGTCCCCTATCTTGGGAATATCCCCTATGCTTTGTTTCCCCCATTGAGAATGATGCTTGCTGTGGGCTTGTGGTAGATTGTGACTATTGTTGAGTGACACCCCATCTGTTAGCCCTGGATTATTGTGTTGCTGATGGGGATTGTTCTTCTCCTTCCTTTAAACCATTTGCATATCCTTAGGTCTAATGTTTAGGTCAAAGAGATTCCTTTCTTGTTTAAACACAAAAGGAATCTAGCAGCAGGTATTTGTGAGTTAGAAATTGATTTCTTCTGGATATCTTGTCATATTTTCTAACTGTAAACCCTAGTACCATTTAGATTGGATCTAATTCCTCACACCCCTGGTCCTCTTCAAGGGACTGGGTGGTACCAGGAAGAGAACCCACCCTGGCTATCAAATGAGACAAATTTTAGAGTTCTGCTCTGAACCAGCAAGGCCAAATCAGTTTTTGTCCTGATAAACTGTGAATCACTTTGCAGTAGAAAGAGCTCTTAAGAAAAATCCATGGAGCAAAGCAAAGACTGTAACTGGATACAGTTCCTTGAGGGGTTGAAAGAGATGATCAATCTGGCATGGGTACATAGTTTGGATTATATGACATGATCTCCCCATGAAAGTTCACTGTGTATATTTTACCTTAGGTGTAGTTGTTATGCCTCTCTGACTCTGTCTGTATGTCTGTCTCTCTCCTGATGTGTTTATATAAGAATACTAGCTATAATATTATTTATTAGCTTGGGAGGAATAAAGCATAACTCCGCTTTAGCATATCTTAAGCTTAAGCCACAAGGGTGTAGTAAAGAAGGGCAAGCCGGTTTTTACTTGGTTAGTCCCGGCCCCTAGAGGCAGCAGAGATTTTTGCCTCTGGAGTTCTAAGGGTTGGAGCATATAGTTGGAACACATGGTTGAGAGAGACACATGTTTGTGGATGAGCTCTTAGTCAGCTCACATAGTCAGGGCACTTGGTCAGCGGCACATGGTTTATGTGAGTTTGTTGGCCAGTGTGGTGGTGGGAGTGTGTGTAACTTGGTGTGGAGTGAAGTTGGTAGAAGTAAAAAAGCTTTGGATGATCTAAACTGGACTCATGGCCTTTGTTCATCAGTCATTGCCCCTAAGAATGACAAGGGAATTTGTTGACCCTGATATTGTTGGGGACCCATCCAGACCCAACAACAATATTAAGGAAAATTCCTTCAAAACCCATTTTGTAGAAAATTTTATCATGAACAGGTGCTGGATCTTGTCAAATGCTTTCTCTGCATCTATTGATATGATCATATATTTTACCTTTTTATTGATATTATATATATATATATATATATGTTGATTGATTTGTTAAAGTTAATAATCCTTGCATCCCTGGGACGAGTCTTACTTGGCTATGGCATATGGTCTTTTTGATGAGTCATGGGATTCTATTTGCTAGCATTTTGTTGAGGATCTTTGCATCTGTGTTCATCAAGGACTGTGTGTTCATCAAGGACTGTGTTCATCAAGGTCTGCAAATTTTTTTGTAGTGTCTGTCTGCTATATTAGGGTGATATATGCCTCATAGAAATTGTTTGGGAGTGTTTCTGTTTCTTCACTTTCAAGAAAAAGCTGGAAAAGGGCTGGCAATAGGTCCTCTTTAAAGGTTTGGAGGAATTTACTAGTTAATTGATATGGACCTGGACATTTGCTTTGGGAAGACTTTTATTAGTGCTTCAATTTCCTTGATAGTGATAGACCTGTCCAGGTATGCCAAGTATTCTTGGTTCAGCCTTGGAAAGTTATAGGAGTCCAGGAATTTATCCATTTCTTCTAGGTCCTCTTGTTTTATGACATAAAGACTCTCAAAGTAATGCTTGATGATATTTTTTAAATTTTGGTTTCTGTTGTGGTAACCCCCTTTTCATTTCAGTTTTTACTTTCTTTTTTTGCTTTTTTGGGTTGCACCCGGAAATACACAGGGGTTACTCCTTGCCCTGCACTCCAGGAATCACTCCTGGTGGTGCTTGGCAGACCATATGTGATGCCGAGGATCGAATTTGTGTTGACCAAGTTCAAGGCAAATGCCCCACCTGGGTACTATTGCTCTACCCTCTGACCTTTTTACTTCTGAGTTGGTTTATTAGGTTTCTCTCTCCTTCTTTTGTGTCTTGATAGTGATTTTTTTGATCTTGTTTCTTTTTTTTATAAGAACCAGCTCTTGGTGTCATTGATCTTTTGGATTTTTTTTTTTGGAGGGGGATTCCAGTTCTCTAATTTTGCTCTAAGTTTTATTATTTCCTTCCTTCTACTTGATTCTGTTGATCATTTTCAAATTATTTATGTGGACCTTTTCTTCCTTCCCGATGACTGCTTGCAGTGATATAAACTTTCCTCTTAACTCTGCTTTAGCTGTGTCCCACAATTTCTGGTAGCTTGTATCCTAAGAATCAATATTTATTTACAAATATCTAACTGAACTTAATATGTATATATTGTGAAGTAAGGTTCTCTAATAATTTTATTGCATCTAGGGATCTACTTGTATAGTATGTTTGCTGAAGGTTAATTTTCCTCATTTAATTATCTTGGTGCCCTAATTAGAGAAGTTTGCTAAACCGAAGTTTATTAATGGACTTTGAAATGTGTTGACTTACAGATAACATATTAATAATATACAATCTTGTTTACTATAGATTTGCAGTAACTTAAAATACAGATGTCTTGAGTTTAAGAACTTCTCTGTACTTCATAAGAATCGTAAGACTGTCTTGCTAATTTCTGCATATAAGACAACATTTTAAGAATAAATATTGAATATATCTTTAGGTCAGATTGGGGAGTAGTAATTGTCATATTGAAATCATTGTCTTCCACCCACAATATGAGATGTATATACTTTCATTTATTTACTTTTTGTTCCAGTTAATTTATTTCCTCCCATTTTTATTGAGGTCTCACAATTTATAATACTACTAATGGTAGTTTCACTCTCACATCATCTACACCCATAAATTCTCCACTTCCTTCCACAGGTGTGTCAATAACCACTTTCCTCTTCTCTCCAGATTTTTTTTTACTGTTTACTCTTCCCTTTCTATGTTTCTTTATATCTCACATATGAGAAATATTTTATTGTGGAGGTAGAAATAACTGAATACTTATAGATGACTAAAGCTCAACCCCAATTCCACAAAATTGTAAATCAATGATAAATTAATTTTTTTAATCAGTTGAGGCACAGCAAGAGTTCTCGGTGGGAAAAAAACAAGTAGGAGCAGAGTCAGAAGATCATGCAAAAAAAAAAAAGACCGTGCAAACTGGTGGGGAGGCCGAGGATGCCAAGATGCTGGGGGAGCAGCTGAGCGAGAATCCAGGCTACTTCAAAATGCACACGATACGGGCGGTCCAGAACATCTCCAAGACGAGTCCCATGTTCCCAAAGTGGATCTATTTCTCTACTGACAACCTTGTGCTGAACCTCCAGGATGAAAGTTTCACCCAGGAAACAATAGTCTCATAAGTGTAAGAAATGAGACTGACTGCACCCATCCCCCAATGAAAGATGAAGATGAATGAAGAGTGGCCTGTGTCTAGGGTTACAACTTTCTACCCTGTGTCGGCCAAGGATACTGGGACAGTGTAATTTTTTGGTGATTTCCAACAATGTTGGTTCCTCACTCTTTCGGAGACAATAACCACCAATCCAGGAAGTCTCAATTAATTATTATTACTGAAGGGAAAAAATAAAAATAACCAATAACACAAAGACTATTTTATTATAGATATATAAGTTTAAAATTTAATAGCATGAACAATTCTATACTAGTACATTAAAAAAGGATATGAAATAGATAAATCCTATAAATAAATGATTTAGGAGAAAATATCTTTAAAAATGTATGGGAAAACCTAAATATGTCTATAAAAGTATAAAAGTGTGTTTATTTCTAAGAAAAGGTAGTGTTGGTTTTACATCAGAAAACATAAGTAATGCTTATTTTCTACATTAATAAACAAAAAATCTTTACATATGTAAAAAATTACCTGCATATACATGAAAAACCATTTAAAAATAACTTAAACATTAATTCAAGAATATTAATGTAATCCAGGAATAAATAGACTTTTCAAATCTAAAAATGTGCAACCATAAGCATCATGAGATAATGCCTTATTTAAGGGTGAAAGTTGAGAAATTTTCTCTGTCTTTTTATAGATTCTTACTTCAATGATTCCTGCAAAGCTTGTTTCAAGGCTGTGAATTGTCTAAAATATTGACTTGTCAATGAAGCTTCATATTTATTCCTTCAGATCTAAATGATAGAGGAGAAGAGATTAGTGGTGAAGTGGTCATTTAATTGAGTTTTTTAAAAAATAATTTATGTATATTTTTTAGATTTTTTTTGTTTACTATATCAGACCATTCTCTTCTGGCATAGAGTATTTTTTGTAGATAAGCTGTGAGTTTCAATGGGAGTTCCTTTGTATGGAAGTACTTTCTTTGATCTTATTGATTTCAAAATTCTGTATCTGTCTTTGGTTTTGTTACTCTGATGACAGTATGTTTTGGAGTTTTCTAACTATGTCTATTTTCCTTGGCACACCTCAGGTCTCTTGGATCTGGTGTATGTACTCTTTAATGCTGGGTAATTTGTATCCATTGTTTCTTTGCTTTGTGAATATTTGTTGAATTGTATTTCTGCTAAGTCCCATTTCTTGGGGACTAATGATTTTATATTGTTCCTCTTGAGATCCTCCCATAGTTCTCTGTTGTTCTACTTTTATTTTCAGGAAGTGTGTGAACATGTTTCCACTACCACAAATTATGAAGTGGAGTTACCCACATTTGGGGAAATTGCAGGGGTCAGCACATCAGGAGAGCAATGAACCTCACCCTGGGAAAATCACTTTTGTGATCATGGTATCTCCCCTGCAAGGTAAGTATGTAATACTCATTTCTTTTCAAACATTTATCTATATTCTATTGTTTTCAAGAGGTTTCCTGTATCTCATCTTGGAGCTCACTAATTTTTCCCTCACCTGCTCTTGAGTACTCTGTTCATATACTTCTATTTTGTTTTATATTTTGCCTATAGTACCCTTCATTTTTGTAATTTTAAACATAGTTTTCTCTTTTTGGTTCTCATATTCTTGTGCCTTGCTAAATACCTAGGCCATCATTTCTCTGAGATGATTAAGTATCCTCATTATGGCATCTTTATAGCCATTATCTGAGAGGTTACAGGGATGTTCAGTACTGAGTCTCTGCTATTATCCTTACTCAATGAACTTGATGGGTTTATTCACATTTTCCCCATTGTATCTTTTGTATTCTGAAGGTGAATATTTGTAGTTTCATTTTATTACATATTTTTCCTGGCTATAGAGAATTTACTAGAATTTGTGAGTGTAATGCCTTGTTCTATTCTTTATATTCAAATGAAAACATTCTTTCAACATAAATATAATATATTTTATTTTTCTTGTTAATATTGTGCTCCAGGGGTCATATCCAATACTGCAGAAGTAGAGGTGTCAGTGTTTGAGGCTACATGATGTCAGCTATTGAACCCAGGGCCTCATACTTACAGGGCACATTATCTGAAACTTATCCCATGTCCCCAAGCTATGGATGTAGATGTGAACTTCGAATAGTTAAACCTTCAGTCATTGTTAAAATGACTTTTAGTTACAAAAAAGTTGTTTGCTTTTGTCAAATGATTTATCTGTGTTTAGTGAGATGACATGGGTTTTGTTTTTGTCTTATTAATGTGGCACATTAATTTGCTTTTATATGTTACAGAAACCTTATATTTCTGGAATATGTATACTTTATTTATTGTATATGATCTTATCTATCTGGGTTTCCCAAAGAGGAATCGAAAGAGCTATGCTTGGAATATCATGCCTCACTCAAGTGAGAGAAGGAATCCAGAGTTCTGACCTCCATCACTGTTCAAGAGTAAGGGATGATGTCTCATTTGCTAAGGCATCGGAAATCAGATGGGCTTGACATGTAATGGTATTTGGAGATGACCGCTGGACTAGAGCTATTACCGACTGGATCTCACGGGATGTCAAAAGATCACATGGCCGCCCATCTACAAGATGGTCAGACTTCTTTGTCAAGACCCTGAACGAACAGTTTGAGGCTCTTCATATTCCTGAAGCAATCAGATGTCATTGGGCTACACTGGCACATGATAAGGTCAAATGGAAATGTTACTGGCGCCGCTCGAGCAAATCGATGAATAACGGGATGTCAAGTGATCTTATTTATGGTATTGAATTCAGTTTTTTGTTAAGAAACTTTCCATCTATATTTATAAAGATATTTTATGGGAATACTTTTCTTGTGACATCTTTTGATTAGGTAATCTGATAATCAAAGAAGGTATTAAAGTATTTTAAATAATATAATGGTGTAGAGTGTAGCTTGTTCATGAATAAAATTATTTTTAGTGAGGTCCCCCAGATCATGGTGAATGGATTGTAAAATGTGAGATGGGAAGCTTAAAGCTTAAAACCTTGGAGACTGGCAAGGAAAAGAAATAATCAAAATTGGAAACCTGATGAAGTTTTGAACCCAGAATGGAAGTACTTACAGAATTAAGATACAAGATCTTCAAGTGCCTATATAGCTATTCTTTGAACACAAGAAAAGCTAGTAGAAGTAAAATTTTTCATACAGCTCCTCAGGATTTTTATATTTAGCATAGTCTGAACATTAAATATCATACCCACAGCCTGGAATCAAAAGATTCAACAGCTTTTCATTTATGACCAAATAACTAGACAAGAGTAGTTAGATGTCCTTTTTTACTTTTCTTTTTCCTGTTTTGTTGCTGGTTTTATTAATGTGTACATTGGTGTGGTCAGGAGTCTCAGGGTCACATCAGGTGATGCTGGGGATATAAGAATTGAAATCTAGAAATTAACACATGCAGGCCATGTGCTTTTCAGTTACATGCATGACCCTATAGTCTCCCGTGCTCCACACTTAAAATGTTTGTGTTTCAGGTTTACTACTTCAAAATTGGAGCATAATAAGGGAACCTAACTATTAGATGAATTTGAGGAAGATTAAATAAACTAATATTTGCAAAACCCTCCAACTTACACTTTGTGGAAAGTAAGTGTTATATTAGTAATTGCTATAATTATGATTTCTTGTCAACATTGCCGTTATCATTTGTTTTGTCTTACATCTGTCTTATGTCCATCCTGAATTAATCATTTGTGCTTCCTGCCTTATTTCTATAAATACTTGTGTCATGATTCCTGCTTTTAGCATTTGTGGATTTGATAATTGTGATTTTTAAATGATCTACAGCCACCCAGAGGCCTGTGACTCATTTTGAGTTGTAATTTGTTGAAGCAGTGGTTACTAAGTCAGTGAAAGGAGCCTTCTCAGGTTCTCTCATCGGATGCTGTTATTCACCTGTTCTATCCAGGAACTCACCTGAAGGACTGCCTAGATTGAATGAGTATTATAGTATTAACTTACTCACCAGAGCACCAAATGATTTATAGTCTTTCTTTTTCCTTGTGAACTCTATGCTATCCCAGCTTTGATAATAAACACTAATAAACTATTATTCTGTACCTCAAATGGCTAT
Source organism: Cryptotis parvus (assembly GCA_021461705.1). Taxonomy (NCBI): domain Eukaryota; kingdom Metazoa; phylum Chordata; class Mammalia; order Eulipotyphla; family Soricidae; genus Cryptotis; species Cryptotis parvus. The sequence goes on from JAJIBD010010466.1 coordinate 43,263, forward strand.
CACTGTATCACTGTCTTCCCGTTCATCGTCGATTTGCTCGAGCGGGCACCAGTAACATCTCCATATGACCTGTCTCATGCAGGTAGAGCCCAAGGGAACCTGCTTGCTCCAGGAACATAAAGAGCCTCAAACCATTCCACCAGGTCATGGGAATGAGGTGTATAATTGTTACTGGTATCTGGCATATTAAATATGACACGGGTAGCTTGCCAGGCTCTGCCATGCAGGTAGCATACTCTTGTAGTCATCTCAAAATCCAGCATTTATTGATGAACCGTGCGGCCGCTTGCAGCCGCGAGCTGGGCTGTGATAGGCTGGTTTGCTGGGTGGAGTTCTGACGAGGGGGAAGTCCGGATGTGGAAAATGGAGGCCCTCATGGAGTGGGGGTCGTCTGGCTTGTTGTGAGGCTCTGCTGGGGTGGCGGGCCAGGGCTAGAACCTGCCGTCCCTCCTGGGCACCTCATGAGTGGCTGGGCACAATGAGAGCCAATAGCAGCTCTGCCCCATGTCTGTCTCTGGATCAGCATACCTGGGCCGGATTAAAAAGACTGCAGCAGGGTGGATCTCAATGAGCCAGGCTGTGATAGGCTGGTCTGCGGGGTGGAATTCTGACGGGGGAAGTCTGGATGTGGAAAATGGAGGTCCTCATGGAGTGGGGGTCGTCTGGCTTGTTGAGGCTCTGCTGGGCTGGATTAAAAAGACTGCAGCAGAGTGGATCTTGATGAGCCGGGCTGTGTTAGGCTGGTCTGTTGGGTGGAGTTCTGACAAGGGGGAAGTCCGGATGTGGAAAATGGAGGTCCTCAAAGGACTATAACTCTTTGAAAAATATAAACTGTATACTAGATGAAATTATGAATACTTTCTTGGAGAAGATAAAGGGTGGGTTTAGTTAGAAGCTACAGTGACTGCATAGAGAGATCCTGCAAGCTCAGCTTTTTTTAATTGATAGGGACAAAGTGAATCTGAATATAAAAGAGCATTATACAACTGGAAAAAAGTTGAGAAAAGTGAAAGTGTAGCAGAAGCACTATTAAAAAAAAGCATGGCCACAAAACCTCCAACAGCATAAAAATAATGAAAGGCTAGATTGAAAGAATAGGAAGTACTGGCAAAACCTGCAACTCAGCAGAAAATTTAATTTTATATTAAAAGATAATTTTATATTAAAAGATAATGGTGGGATAGTGAAAAAGCAGAACTTTCTAATTCAAATCTAGTGACAATTTTTCTGGTAGGCTTTAATATCTTCATCAAAACTATGGACCTTCAGGATAGATGATCTGGAGAGCCAGTGAATTTCTAAGTTTGCAGATATCCTCAGTGGTGACTGGAGTGTAGCCTGTCTTCAATGTCTTTATGAGTATTTTCCTCGATTGAAACAAACATCACTGTGTTTTGGAAATTACCAGCAGCAGGAGCACTTCTGCTTAGTGCAGGGGCAGCACCTGTCTGGGACTTCACAAGGCTGGGGCCAACCTGGGCCCTGGTATGAAACACACCACGGAGCCCACTGAGCTGTTTCTCCTGCCCAGAAAGCAGACTCTACTGATGAACTGTTTGAGACTTAGTAACTGAAAATTAGTTCACAGCCCATTGTTTATAAACATCAGCGTAATCGGTCTAATGATAAAGCATCACTTTTCTCCTAACATTATTTTCTGATCAAAAAATTTAACTTCGATTTATTTTGCTTTATAAGTTTAGGCTGGAGCGCATGTGGTTTCCTTGATGGACCCCTGGGTTGAACCGGCACCCCATATGCCCCTGAGCACCCAGGAGAATCCTGAGTGCAGAGCCAGGAGCCCCTGGCATCACTGGGTGTGGGTGTGGCCCAAAAACAAAAAAAAAGCGCCCTGGTGTAGGTGACATTCCAGTTACGGAGAGCCGCAGCTACCTGTGTGATTGATAGCCAAATACCAGACTAAAGACCCATTCGAAGTGGGCTCTTATTCCTGGAGCAAGCAGATGCCCTGGGCCACTGCAGAGACAGGACATATGGAGATGTTACGGGGCCCGCCGAGCAACGATGACACGGGGACAGTGAACAGACAGACAGTGAATTGTCTAACACAAAACCCGGCAAGCTACCCGTGTTGTATTTGATATGCCAAAAACCAGTAACAATTATGAACCTCACTCCATGTTCTGAAGGAATGGTTTGAGACTCTTCATGTTCCTGGAGCAAAAAGATGCCCTTGGACTACACTTGCTTGGAAAAGGACTTACGGAGATGTTACTGGTACTCACTCGAGCAAATCGATGAACAATGGGAAGCCAAGTGATACAAGTGACAAGTTGTCTAACAGTAGAAAAGAGTAGCAAAGAACACCCCATAATATTTAAGCACGGAAAGGGTTCAAGCAGTAGCTAGAAAACCAGTTTGAGGATGTAATATCACCGGACCCCCTTTTCCTAGAGATGTTTGATTTTGAATGCATTAGAGTCATAAGTTCTACACAAAGACCCTAATGCCATCTCCTATACTGGGATATCCCTATGATGGACTACTCTCTTGGCTCTAATCCTCACTAGCGTTTTTCTGCTTCTGTTTCCACCATTTTTGGATTAAGGTTTAATTTGATTGGTTATTAGTTTTTGATTTCACCATGTATTGTAATCAGAGATAGATTTTACTCATCTGGATTCCTGCCAAGACTTCCAGACCTTCCCTATTTGTTAGAACTGCTGCTCTCAGATAAGAATTGGGCCAGCATTACCATAAATCTTGTGACCAAATGATGAAATTTCTATTGTTCTTTCTATTATGGTTCTGTTTTTATTTTCCATAAGATAAAACTCTGCTGCAAGTAGGACATTGGGCTAAATTACCTCTGTAGATGGCTCATGTAATTTGTAAGATTGCACCAGTGCATAGAAATTGAAGAAGAACACCTTTTTCCTAACAAGGACTAGGGAAGAAAGTTGAGTCAAGAAACCAAAGGAAAAAAAAAAGGAACCAAGAATTGCATTTCTGCTGTTCCTTTATTTTTATTGGAGTAAAGTTTCTTCCTTTACTCAGCAATCTTTCTTTGAAGACCTCCCACAGGATTCTTGGTGGTGCTATTTTACATTCCTGTCTGGCTGTGCAAAGGCAAAATTGGTCCTTAGCTAAATATAGCCACTGATGATGCTTGCCCAATTCTTGGCTATCATAATAGGAATTATTGCTTGATTGTAGAGTATAATTAATGTGCCTCCCTTAACAGGTGACAGAAACTACCTTTTAAAGAATTTGCTGAACATTTTCATACTGAAACTAAATTTCACATCACATAATCATGAAATATATTAAAAACGTTGGAATGGTTATTAGATGTAAACTTATTATATACACACATTTTTTCAAATGAAATGAAATATTGTTGCAGTCTCACCATGAGCAGGATAAATATTTCAGCATATAGAAGAAGAGATAAAGCAGATAAAAGCTCTTTCTTGTCCTGAAACATAAAAATAGAAACTATTTCTAGGGCATGCTGTTCCATTCAGTGCTAACTGCTGAATGGACAGTGTTGTGAAGCACAGAAGGAAGAGTTGAGTTTTCGCCCCACTGTGCTGGCATGCTGTCGTTGTACATAACTCCCCTTCCCTTCACCCCCTCTGGTATCCTTGCCTCTTTATCTGCTTTTGAACTTCTGCTGTCATATCCTTCTTGAATTCTGCTTGTTTTCTCTCTTATTTTTTTCTGTATCCTTCTGTATCCATCTATACGTCTTTAGCTCACCTCTCTTTGATTAAGTTCCATAAAGGTACCAAGAACCTCTATCTCCTTTGTGTGTATCCCTCATGTATCGTCACTCATCAGCTTGTGATGTTGGCATTCTATACCCCCCCATACTTCCTGTACTTCATGACAGCTGCCTTTGCATCTTGATTTCTTCCTTTGTTATCACTGACAAGGTGGGACTTCCTCTGCAATTCTGCTTTGGTGTCTTTTTGGGTCATTGTTTCCTAGTCAGACAAGCAAAAATGAAAATATAGTATAACCAAAATTGGAAGATGAACTAGGAAAAGAGAGGCAATGCCACCTGACCTTGATCTCAATAACATGACTCTTGATTCTGTACGTTCTTTTTTTTTTCTCAAAAATTTTATTGTTTTGGTTTGTTTGGTGGTCACACCAATGGTACTTGGGCCTTACTACAGACTGTATTCAGGGATCACATGTGGTAATGCTCAAGGGATCATGATTATATGCAGTGCAGATTCAACCAAGGCCAACTGTGTGCAATGCAGACACCATACTTGTATGTTCTATCTGTCTACACTCAGTATTTTTAACAAAAGATTTGTCCATCCCTCCACCACACCCCACACACTAAATATTTCAGCTCAGGTATCATTTGCAAAATAACTCTTAAAGTTTAATTTATTAATGATTTGATGATTGTCTACCAACAATACCCCTGAGAGTCTACCCCTAAGACACAGAAAGGATCTATGGAAGCTATTTTATGATTTCTTTGTAGATCTCATTTTATTTTGACATTTGACAAAGTTTGTTCACAGGCAATTTGGTGTATATATGGGATTTATTTCCTCAACTATTCAAATTCCATCCTTATACTTTTAAAACTTGGGACAAAGATGAAATTTAATGAATGTATTTGCTGCAGATTTGTGGTGTGATGCCCATCATTTTCATAGCTTCTTCTCAAACTGAAGGAAAGAGGTATAATACAGGAATGTACAACAGAAGGTAGAACTCCTTCCCCAAATATCTACTTTTTTTTCTGCTAAGATCAAAGTCAATGATGATATTATGAATAACTCAATCAACCATAATAATGTAATGATCTGTACTTTTAGGCTATACTAACACGAAAAATGAAGTTTCCTCCCTTGAGGAATTAGTCTGAGCCCTGTTAGTATAAAGAAAGAAAGGAGCTGGAGGGACAGCTCAAGTAGTAGCACACATGCCTGTCTCGTGCAAGGCCCTTTGATTCCTGGTATCGGTTGAAATAGCAGCACTTTCAGGTATTATTTTGTTGGACCCTGAGCACCATTTCTCCAGAAGCTGACCCTGGCACCAATAGGTGTGGTCCCTATTTGAAGACTAGAAAAGAAGGAAAAAGAACATCATACGGAGGGGATGATTAAAGTAACATGCTAAAATTCATTAAATAAATAAATACTGCAAAAATATAATGTATGAGAAGAAAAGTAATTGCAGACTGGAAGTATAGAGAAAATTTCCTGGAGAAGGTGAGAAAAAATGATGCATGTAAGTAGCTATTATTATTATTTTTGGCCTTTTGGGTGACACCTGGTAAAATTCAGGGGGTTACTTCTGGCTCTACACTCAGGAATGTTTCCTGTTCTTGCTCGGGGGACTATGTGGGATGCTGGGGATTGAACACAGGTCAGCCACAAACCCAGGGTACTCAGCCTCTAGTTATTTTTCAGATTTCTTTCCAACATGGGCATCAGAGAAAAGTACCTGAGTAAAAGGTAAGTGATACAAGCTATCAGTTACAGGATAAGTAAATGGTTGTCAATGGTTGGAATCTACTACAAATGTGTGTGTGTCAGTGGTTAGGTCTGACCCCAGAGAGATCTGAAGAGTCCCTCAGAAATGAACAGTGCAAGAAACTTGTCTTAACAGGAAATTAAAAGTCATGCATAGTTGTACACATAATTTTCTTTTTCCCTTTTCAAGATAAACAAAGGATTCTGGAAATAAGTTTACATGTACACTAGTGGGTGCATGTGTTAATGTTGGTAACAAAGATGGAAGCTGCAATGATAGATGATGGTTTCTGTATGGCATTTTCAGATCTGAACAATTTTTAAGCTATTCAATATTTTGACTCACTATATACTTCTGATCTGATTTTCGATGCCTTGACAAACAAGACAGCATCCCTGATTCTCGATTGACAGAGGTCAGAAGTCTGGATTCCTTCTCTCACTTGAGTGAGGCATGATATTCCAAGCATAGCTCTTTCAATTCCTATTTGGGAGACCCGAATAGCATTCTCATCTGCTTTTGTAGGGCCCACGTCTCTGAGGAGTATGTTAGTGCAGGGAGCATGGTGGAGTTGAAGAGATGTGCCCAGAGCTGGAGGTTCTTTGTCCTTTTAGCTGTTTCTTCAACACTCTTGAAGGTGTTCCATGCCACTCTCTTCCTCCTTTGTAGCTTAGGTTCTAGGTGGTTTGATAAATTTAGTTCCAAGGTGTCGAAAATCAGATGGGCTGGACATGTAATGGGACTTGGAGATGACCACTGGACTAGAGCTCTTACCTACTGAATCTCATGGAACATCAAAAGATCACGTGGCGGCCCACCTACAAGATGGTCAGACTTCTTCTTCAAGACCCTGAATGAACAATTTGAGGTTGTTTTTTATTCCTGAAGCAAGCAGAAGCCATTGGGCTACACTGACACTTGACAGGGACAAATGGAACGTTTCTGGCACCTGCTCTAGCAAATCGATGAACAATGGGATGTCAAGTGATCAAGTGAAATACCTCTGATAATGGGTTGATGTGCAAAATTGCCTGATTTTGTAGATGAAAAACAAAATGAAGCACAAATGCAGCAGGTCCATTTTTAGTATCTAAAACTACAGAAATCACTGTTAAAACAAAATGTTGCCCTGGGGCTCTGCCTAACCCTGAAAGGGTGTTGTGTGTTAAGATGTGCATAAAGCCTTAAGGCAACGGTGTGTGATTAACAAAAAGGTTTTAGCCAGTCAATAAATGTGTGCTGTACTGTCCTTCACAGTGCCAAATCCTTTTCACTAACATCTCTTACTTCTGTCTCCTTGAGTAACAATCTGTGTTGTAGATTTTGAGGAAAATGACTGTTGCTTTAAGTTGATATTCTGATTTAGGGACATTCTAACTGTTATGTTTCTTTTTTAACATTAAATCCTTCAAAAATAACAAAGATAACAACCATTTCCTAAGTTCTTTGAAAGAGGAAGATTATCTAGCTTACTAGTACTTTTAGGTGGACTTGCCTTAAAAGATTGGAGCCGGAGAGAGTACAGCAGCTAAGCACTTGCCTGTCTGCTGCTGACCTGGGTTTGATCCCCAGCACCCAGTGTTGTCCCCTGAGCCCCCATCAGGAATATTTCAAGAGAGCAGAGTCAGGAGTAAGCTCTGAGTAAGACTGAGTATGGACCCAAAATAAAAAGAAATAAAATAAAAGATAAAGATTGAGCAACCAATTTTGTCTTTTTTTTTCTTTTGAGGTCACACCTGGTGATGCTCAGGGGTTACTCCTGCTCTGCACTCAGGACTTATTCCTGGTGGTACTCTGGGGACCATATGGAATGCTGGGGATTAGACCTGTGTTGGCTGCTTGCAAGACAAATGCCCTACCCACTGGACTATCACTCCTGCCCCAACCAACATTGCCTTAATTCATTCTTTCATAGTTGAGGAAGTTGCTTCACAGAAGTTACCCAGTCTATAAAGGATGAAGGTGAGATCTGTATAATACTGAAATAAAATTCATTCCTAGTAATACTTGTTAAAGAAAAAATGCTTCTTCTTTAATAAGAAACTCTGAGGAAATTTCTATGCAAATTATGGAATTATGTCCAAAAAGATGAAGATTGTGAAATCTTGCAAAAAAAATCTTAAACCTCACTAAATTTAGTCATTCTTCTCAAGGAAAACCTAGTGCTCAAACAAACATAAAAAAAGCAAAACCACCCTCATTCTTTTCATTAGCAGAACCAATGAGAAAAAGAAATGAAGAGCAAGGAAGAGACGAGCAGCATCTATTCTGGGCTTCCGGTTTTCTTCCTGCATAGTTTTGCCCTGGTTCCAAGTGTCCCACAGCCTGGGGAGTACCTGACCATGCTTAGCATGCAGGTATATAAATAATCTATCTGAGACAAGAATCCCTTTAGTATGGTTAAGACTCAGTAGGGAGAAATATCGAGGTGAAGCTCTGTGCACAGTGTTTGAGTGTAGACATCCTCATTACTTTAACGGAGGTAGAAATATCACAGTCTACAGAGTCTACTCAAAACTTCTCAATTGTGTATTTCAAATGCATGGAGTTTAATGTGTGGGAGTTATACTGCAGTAAGATATTGGTTAGAGTCTAAGTAATATCATCGAGACTTAGGGTCCCTGACTTAGCCTTTAATTAATTATGGAACTTCAGGCAAATTAATTACTATCTTCACTTATAAAATGAGATAATGTCCAAACAACCTTTGGATTTGGTTGGGCAGATTAAATGAGATCATGAATATAGAGGCCTGACATAGAGGAGGTTTTCAATGTGTGCTAGAAAATTCAAAAGGGATAATTTAAATATGCCCATGAATTCTCCATGATTACCCCTTTCAGTCATAGCACTAATGCTGTATGTGGCATGCTTTTAAAGGAAAGAAAATAACTCAAGGTTGTGTGTAGGAAGGTGAGTCGTATGCCTAATGCGACAACACACAGATGCTAATAGTTATATTAGCTTCAGAAGAGCCTTGGATATCCTTTTCTTGGATCATAACATGTGAAAGTCCTAGCTTTTCTTGGGGAAGGTGAAATTGCTATTTCCTGCAATCCCTAGCTTTGTGCTTTGTGTTCCAGGATTAGCTCAGCCTCCACATTGCCTGTCTCTGCAGGGTTGTCATTGTGTGATTCATAACTCAATATTAACCACAGATGAGGGAGGAGTGGATTGGAAAATTTTCTTTCATGTGACATAAAGTAACTGGGATCAGGACTTTTTCTATAGAAGCATTAATTACCCTTGTCAGTCTAACCAAGAACAAATTTTACTTCAACCAAGGATCATGGTATTTCACTGGCATCCAGTGAATGTGCAATGAAGGCTTTGCCATTTATCCATGAGAATAATAAATGTAGAGGCTATAGTGATTTATGTTTTTGTCCCTTTCTCTTTTAAGCTCGTGTTGTGTCTATTAATATTAAGCACACAATTCAGGAATATGAGAAAGGAGGAAGGTTATTGGTAATAAGATTTGATTATCAATGGTGCACAGAAATTTTTCATTCTTCAATTCATTGCTTCTACAATTTTTTCTTCTCTCTATTCTTCCAGTTATTGATTGAGGAAATAACTTGAATTAGTTGAAATTGAAAAGACTCCAAGAAATCATCTAATATTTTATAAGGAAAAACTATGGAAAACTAGAATTTGGTGGATACCTTGACTAGTTCTTATATTTGATAGGGATATTTCATTACTTTCTTTATTGGTACCATACGAAATAATACTACTTAATGGATAAAACTGTACATGCATTAATTTAGCATTCTTTGAAATTGTGTTGTATGTTGTGTTTCTCTCTTTCTGGGGAGTGTTTAGGCTCTTAACTGACTCTCAGGATCTCCTGGGATAATGCTTGGGTAACTGGGCTGGTAGTTCAGTGCTAGGACCCGTGAATGTGGCTCTGTTCAGACATACAGTGGCATACAGTGGTCAGAATATCCGTGCTACTCTGGTGGTGCTCAGGGAACTCTAGGGTTACTGTCATGGCTTGGGAGTTCATGTAGTCATCTGGCATGGGTTAAGGTCATCTGTTGTGGCTTAGGAGTTCTGTAGCACTGAAGATCAAGCTTGGCTCAGGCCCAGGCCTGGCCTGCCTCAAACCTGTGCTAGCTCCTGTTCCCTTGAATTTTCTTTACGACCAGCTGTTGGCTTGGCAGCCCCCAAATATTTTTCTGATACCTTCATTAAAACATGGATATGTCTATTTTACAGTTTTATAAGTAATTTTACTTTTCTAAATGATTTAAAAATGTTGTTTATAAATGATTTTACCTTTTAAAATTGTTGCTTTGGAGTAGGGAATTTTTTTCTGCCCAGGGAAATTTGGATGTTTAATCATTGGCTGTATAATACTGACATTAGGGTCTGGGGCACCTGACAAGAAGCTTCCACGTCTGTCCTGTCTTGACCCAGGGTCAGCACAGACTCTGTGGGCTTTAATCTAGTCTATAGACTGAAGTTCCCCACTCTTGCTAAGCCTGTTGTTAAGCAACAAGAAAAAAATCGATATAAGCATTTGGTTGTAGTTGGACTGAGGGTCATATCTCTTGACTCTGGTTTTAAAAACAAGAGTTTACACTATGGATTCAGGATTCACTCTTAGTCCTTTAAATGAGCCCTTACCTCAAAATAATAATCCAAATAATTCGTCATTGGAAGCTATCATCTCATGTTTTGTAGTTTGGGTATTTAAGAGCACTGACTTCTACACTCATGCTTCTTGACTCCTTGACTATCTTGTCTCTGTTTTATGCATATTTCTCCTATCCTACAAGCTGAAAATAATGTGAGAATTTTCCTATGACTGAAGTGATGATTATTGGAACTTTTCAGATTTATATATGAGAATTTAAATTTAATTTTCAATGTGTTTTCCGTCCTAAAAAGTTATTTCCAAATTATAGTTGTTAGATCCTTTTTATTCTTTTGATGACTGGATCACTTGAATCCTGTTATTCATTGATTTGCTCGAGCGGGCGCCAGTAACATTTCCATTGGACCCTATCACGTGACAGTGTAGTCCAATGACATCTGGGTTGATTCAGGAATATGAAGAGCCTCAAACCATTCCTTCAGGGTCTTTACAAGAAAGTCTGACCATCTTGTAGGTGGGCGGCCACGTGATCTAGTCCAGCAGTTGTCTGCAAATTGCATTACATGTCCAGCCCATCTGATTTTTGATGCCTTGGCAAGCAAGACAGCGTCCCTGATTCTGGAATAGCGACAGAGGTCAGAACTCCAGATTCCTTTCTCTCACTTGAGTGAGGCGTGATATTCCAAGCATAGCTCTTTTTTTTTATATAGATAAATGTGGCATAGATATATTGAAATGGCATACACACACCATTTGAATATATGTAACATGTATGTACATGTTATATATATGTATATATTTTTTTTTAATTTTTTTATTTTTAAAATTACAAAGATATACAATTAAAAAGTTCATATTTGGGTTTTGGTCAAACAGTGTTGCAGCACCCATCCCGCCACCAGTGCCCATCTCCCACCACCAACGTCCCCGGTTCCCTCCCCCTCCCCCAGCCCTGCTCCATGGCAGGTTCTTGATTTCTTTCCATTTCTCTCTCTTTCTCTTTTCCTTCCCCTCCAGACCATGGATTACAGAACATACATTAAAGGGTTGTCATGTGTATCTTTTTGCCTCTATTTAATGCTCAGTTCTAGGTTGGCATTAGTACCCTCAACAATTGTTAGCACACTGTTCCATTTCTGTCTTACCTAGCCTCTGAATCCCACACGTTTGTGATAATTTCCACCTTTGACAGGACCTCCTGATATATGTTTCACTTGACCTTGGATATTGGTATCATAATATGTACCTATATATTTATGTTATGCAGATAAATGCAGTCATTCTGTATCTGTCTCTCTCCTTCTGGCTAATTTCGCTCAACATAATCTTCTCCATGTCCATCCATTTGTAGGCAAATTTTATAACTTCATTTTTCCTAACCGCTGCATAGTATTCCATTGTGTAGATGTACCAAAGCTTTTTTATCCAGTCATCGATTTTCGGGCACTCTGGTTGCTTCCAGATTCTGGCTATTGTGAATAATGCTGCTATGAACATAAAAGTAGGGATGGTGTTTCCGCTGCGTATTTTTGGCTTCCCAGAGTAGATTCCCAGGAGTGGTATGGCTGGGTCAAATGGGAGTTCAATTTCTAGTCTTTGGAGGAAAGTCCATATTGTTTTCCAGAAAGGCTGTACCAGCCGGCATTCCCACCAACAATGGATGAGTGTCCCTTTTCCCCACACCCACGCCAGCACTTGTTGTTCTTGTTCTTTTGAATATGTGCCAGTCTCTGTGGTGTAAAGTGGTATCTCATTGTTGTTTTGATTTGCATCTCTCTGATGATTAGTGATGATGTATGAGCATTTTTTCATATGTTTTTTTGCCATTCGAATTTCTTCCTTGCTGAAGTTTCTGTTCATTTCTTCTCCCCATTTTTTGATGGGGTTGTTTGTTTTCTTCTTGTAAAGTTCTACCAGTGCCTGATATATTCTGGATATTAACCCCTTATCAGATGGGTATTGGGTGAATATTCTTTCCCATTCTGTGGACTGCTTTTGTATCTTAGTCACTGTTTCTTTTGAGGTGCAGAAGCTTTTTAGTTTCATGTAGTCCCATATGTTTATCTTTTCTTCTAGTTGCTTTGTTAGTGATGTTTCATCTTTGAAGATGCCTTTAGCTTCAATGTCATGGAGGGTTTTTCCTATATTTTCTTCAATGTACTTTATGGATTCAAGTCTGATATTGAGATCTTTAATCCATTTTGATCTGATTTTTGTGCATGGTGTTAGACACAGGTCCAAATTCATTCTTTTTACATGTCGCTGCCCAGTTTTCCCAACACCACTTATTGAAGAGGCTTTCCTTACTCCATTTTAGACTCGTTGCACCTTTATCAAAGATTAAATGATCATGTGTTTGAGGTTGGGTGTCAGGATACTCAATTCTATTCCATAGGTCCACGGGTCTGTTTTTATTCCAATACCATGCTGTTTTAATTACTACTGCCTTGTAGTACAGTTTGAAGTTGGGTAAGGTGATGCCTCCCATCTTCTTTTTCCTGAGGATTGCTTTAGCTATCCTTGGGGTTTATCATTCCATACAAATTTCAGGATTGTTTGGTCAATTTCTTTTGAAGAATGTCATGGGTATCCTTATAGGGATTGCATTGAATCTGTACAGAGCTCTAGGGAGTATTACCATTTTGACAATGTTGATTCTCCCCATCCATGAGCAGGGAATATGTTTCCATTTCCTTTGTGTCCTCTTTTTATCTCTTGGAGCAGTGTCTTGTAGTTTTCTTTATACAGGTCCTTTACACACTTGGGTAAGTTGATTCCTAGGTATTTGATTTTCTGTGGCACAATTGTGAATGGAATTGTTTCCTTAATATCCCTTTCTTCTCTTTCGTTATTTGTATATAGGAAAGCCACCGACTTTTGCGTGTTGATTTTGTATCCTGCCACTCTACTATATGCGTCTATTGTTTCTAGGAGTTTTTTGGTAGAGAGTTTAGGGTTCCTCTAGGTATAATATCATGTCATCTGCAAATAATGATAGCTTGACTTCTTCCTTGCCTATCTGGATGCCCTTGATGTCCTTTTCTTCTCTGATTGCTATGGCAAGTACTTCCAGTACTATATTGAATAAAAGAGGTGAGAGTGGGCAGCCC